>VUQS01000549.1:25385-80979 GCA_015108495.1 Heterochromis multidens | reverse complement strand
AAAAGAAACAGTGACACCATATACAGAAATCTGATGACAATAATAACTTTAAAATGGCATTTCATTTAGATAACACTGAAAATAGTGACAGAGAACTAAATTAACAGTAATCTCCACAAAATGTATGCTGAGCACATTAATGGACCCGATGAGTGTTTTCCCTTTATGCAATTCAGATCCCTTGTGAAGTTATTTTACCTGAAACTAGTGCACTTTTCCCAACACAGTGCTGAAATGTAACCATATGGTCCTGGTCTTGGTATTTTTAGAGCACAAATGTTTTCTTTGCATTTTTACAGTATCTGTAGTTTTTGTTTTTTTTCTGACAACTAGATATGTATTAATGTGAACATGTAAGTCTAAAGAGCTTTGCAAAAGGAGCAAACCTGCATATCATTGAGATTTACAGTTTACTGGTTTAGAATTGAAGATTATCACATACTATCAATGTTGTGTGACTGTTTTTCTAAAATATACTGCAATGGAATCAGAGCAGGAGTGGCATTATCAAATTTCTTGTAATTAAATTCTCTTAATAGAAAATGTGCAATGTTTTGATCAAAATTGTCATGTATATTCCTCAGGTAGGCCATGTGAAATTTCAATGAGACAGACATCTGTTGTACTTTACAAGTTACTTATATTCAATTTCTGTGTATGTTTCCACTAGGTACTCTGTTACAATAATCATGAAAGTGATCAGATGAAGGTAATGCATATTAAACACTAACCCAACCACTATAGCAGCATCCTCATGATCATACCTGCTGGTGCTGGCTTCCTTACCTCGTCATTTGAAGATTTGGAAGATTAAATCAGAACACTATATAATAAGAAAAACTTTGTGTACTTCCAATAATGTACATGGATACAAGACACTTATATGAAACATCAATAGCCATTCAAAGACTGTCAAATTACAAAATGACTTTACCAAAACTGGAAACAAACATTGGATCTGTGATTCAAAAAATGGCTTTCAAAATCATGATTTATGATAAAAATAAGTATTGATATGTTGTTTAAAGACACCTGATAAATGACAAAAATACTCTTTCCTTCAGTGTTTGTGTGTGTCTGTGTGTGTGTGTGAACTCAGTACGGTATGGTACAGTAAAGCTTCAGATGGATCAGCACCGTGAAAAAGCTAAAATCCACTGCCTGGATGATTATCCTCCTGGGTCACTGGCTCTCAGGCTCAGCTGCTTTTGCAGTGTGACCCAAGACAAAGCTTAATTTCGGGTTCAAATCTTGGCCTCAGGGCTTGTCTGATCTAAGGGGAGAAAAGAGGAGCGGATCCTTTGGGCTTCATTAACACATAGGTGACCAAATGCCTTGTTGTACCATTCTGGAGATCTTCCCCTGTAACAAGAAACACACACATTAACGATTGAGGGTCGGTTCAAACACAAGACTGTGAAAACCCTGGAAGTCCATCCACACCTGAGGTCCACTCTGGAGATATGTGTGAGTCTGGTCCTCCCCATCCCACAGGGCTCTAGGAGGTACTGTGACTCCAGCACAACCCCCCTCACCGACCCTATTGATGGGCTGTCCTCATGATCGACAGAAACACAAACAAGCGCAGAGGAGCCTTTACAGAAGTCTGTACGCCATGATCTAAAAGACACAAGCAGTGAGTTTAGTCAAGCATTTCATGAGAGAATGTGAGATATTGCTTGTTAATAGGGCTTCAAATAACAATGGCTTTATTTCATATACTTTTTCAATTGATTGTTCGGCTATTAAAATTTTGAAATAGGCAAACACAATATTGACAATATTAAATAATGAATGCTTTGTCTTGCCAAGAATAAAAGCAACAAACCATATTCCCTGTCATATTTGAAAACCTGCAACCATTATGTTTGGAGGCCTTGGAGAACTATCAATTTTCTTTTCATTAACTTATCAACTGCTTGTCACAGCCCTACTTTTTACACAGTGTGGTATTTTAAAAATTCTCTCATATTTAAAGTAATGTTTCAACAGACTGTTGCTACTGCTGATTATTCTTTTCATTCAATATGTCTGTATGAGAGGGGAAAAGTGACTGCATACAGTGTTTAAAAAGAAATAAATCTCTAGAGACCAGCTTTTAAACAAAAAGAAATTGCAAATGAAATTTAGTTTCCCTGACCTTAGTACCACATATTCACAGGTGGGTTGAGGTGGCATGTTGCAGCAGGAGTACAGATACACATCCGTCTGTTTGTCCAGCGTCTCCAAAATTTTCTCCTGCTGTAGTTCAGTCTGCCACAGTGGACGTTCTCTCAGCAGCCGATGCAACACCTCAGTGGGTGTTGCCGACACCTCGACACACACTCGCCACCGCCTTAGAGGGTTACCATCCCCCACCTTACACAGAAACACATTGGGAGAGTTAAATATTATGTAAATGTGTATCTAAAGGGCAAGATGAGAAACTATAGATCTTGATTATCCTAGACCAGACTAAGTGGTGAGATGTAGATTTAATCAGTATATGTGATTCTGTAAATTTACATGCACAAACACGTATCAAAACAATATTTTCCTTTAGTTTCTTTTGTAGAAGTGGAAACAATCAGGTTTCCACTTTAAGCCTTAGTCACAGAGACCGAGAGACTAGTAAGCAACCTCCTGGCAACCTCCAGTTGACAGAGAAAAATATGCATTCCCCAACTAGTTGGCAAATGGTTGCTGGAGATTGCTGGCTATAGCTGGGTGAAATCACTTGCACTGAAGGAGCTGCAACAAAAGATTTCCACAGTCGCCCGCAGTTTGTATGGAAGATGCTGACTTGTGTGCAAACACTAGCCAATTTCTCACTGGTTGTAGTGAAACTTGAAATAGTGCAATGAAAACTAGAAATGGCGAACATTTGCCTTCAAAGTAAAAGTTGTGCCTTACTGCTGCATAAACACATTTCAAAAGGTGCAACTTTCCAATATTTTTAGTTTGCATCACGTTTTTCACAGTTTTACTACCATTTGGCAAGTAGTTTGCAAGTGCTTGCAGACAAGTTAGCATCTTACATACAAACTACAGGTGACCACAGCAACCTTTTAGCAACCAAGGAGGTTTTCAATGCAGCATTGTATATCACATTGTAACTAATTTCCTGCTAGCACCTGACAGCAACCTCCTGCAACCACTAGCCAACTGGTTGTGGAATATACACTTTTATATAGCACTTTTCCCCAGCAATTGGTGGTTATCAGGGGGTTACTGACTGGCCTGTGTGACAGGGGTCCTAGCTCTGTGTCTGGAGGAGAAGTTACGACAATTTCTTTGGACCCTCCCAATATCTTTTTTATTACTATTCTATAAATTCAATAAGCACAGACACCTTTTTAAATGACAGTTCCGTATGGTCAGTAGTTGAGCGAGACACCCAGCCTTTGCTCTTATCTTTGGCCTCTTTCAGCAGATTCTGTATCAGTCTTTCTAGGTGTGCATGATAGGATCCTTCTTCATCCTCTACTTCCTCGTCCACATCTACTTCCTCCTCATGAACCTTGCAAAGCTCATCCAGTGGGGGCACCATCAACTCAGCTTCCATGTAGGAGTTGCGGGACTGGGTCACCATTTCCTCTGGGATCTGTGGAACAGCCAGAAAAAGTGCATCACATCACACTGCACCACTTCAGGCCTAAATACAGCAACTTTTAAAGAAGAAAACAGACTAGAGTCAGAAGTTTAAAAGTATTTTACAGCAGCTCCTGTCAGTACAATCACTTCAGTAAGTATATGTTGGTACAAAAAGTGGTACAACATTTTAATATCCAGTGTCTTCTACCCTTACAACCTCACTGGTCATTTTCATGTTTTGGAAAAATTCCACAGTCCTTTGTGGGTTAGGAAGAGTTAATCATTCAGTCCTGTATGAAAACTCTTCAAACTGCATGCATAGTAATCAAGTCTGTTTGTCTTTCTCCCTGAAAGCAGCAGTATACTGTACACGATGACAGCCTCAAGGTAATGATGAGCTACAGTTTTAGAAATGAGCTCATTAAAGACAATTATAACATGGCCTTGACTACTAACCACACAGCAGGGCAAACATCACACAGCTTCATGTTTGTTTGTCAGTGTCTTATATAAAGATAGAGTCATGCATTATTTCTTAGTGAACAGAAATAAATAGTTCTGTATTTGATCCTGACCTGAAAAAGACGTTGGCACTCAGTGATCATGTGTGCCAGGCCCTGAGTGGCAGCCAGGTTCTCACTGAGGTCTTTCTGATCGGGTTGGCCTGTAGTATACTTCCTCTGAATTGACCTTGAGGAACAGAAATTATATTGAATATATAGAACTGTACAACAAGTGACATATACAGATACATTAATGGACACATTTACATGCATCCGAACATACAAGTGATCTCCATGCAATCAGATGGTTACGTATAGTAAACAATGCAACAAGAAAGGAAAAAATGTGATAGTGGTAGTACTACAAGCAGACATGAAAAACAGTACACATTATTATAATAATAATGATGCTGTGCTTGATATTATTGTCCTGTTGCATGACCCAGTTTCAGCTGAGCTTTAGCTGTCAGACAGATGGCCTCACATTTGACTCTAAAATACTTTGATATACAGAGGAGTTCATGGTTGACACACTGACTGCAAGGTGCGCAGATCCTGTGGCTGTAAAACAAGCCCAAATCATCACCCCTCCACCACCGTGCTTGACTGCTGATATGTCGTGTTTGGTTTTCACCAAACATGGAGCTGTGCATTATGGCTAAACAGCTCCACTCTACTCTCATCTGTCCAAAGGACATTGTTTCAGAAGTCTTGAGGTTTGTTCAGATCCAACTTTAAAACCCTAAGCCGTGCTGTCATGTTCTTTTGGAGAGAAGAAGCTTTGGCCGGGGAACCTTTCCAAACAAGCCAAACCTGTTCAGTCTTTTTCTAATTGTACTGTCATAAACTTCAACATTTACCATGCTGACATGCTGCTTTTGTAGAGGTAGTCACAGTTGCTGATGATCAATTAATCAAGTGCATTTGACAAAAATAATTATGTCCTCAAATATAAAATCTTTGAACTGAAATGGGGTGTACTTTCTTTTTATAATGACTGTAAATTTCCTAAATGAACTGACATAATTGCACTCTTAATTTATACTCACATATATATATTACTTAGAATAGTTTATAACTCTAAAAAAAATGCTTACAGCGAACCAAATAACTCCCTCTTTTGTTAAGAGCCTGTAATAGTCAAATATTTAGTAACATTTAGATTGGTATAAGTAGTAAACAAAGCAAAAAATTAGTTGCTATCATTAAGTATCCAAAAGTTGTTTAAAAGAGAAATTTGAGAGAAATTTGTATATTCGTAAAGACCAGCGTTGCACTGCATTGGATTTTAATAAAAAGAGTAAATTTGTGGAATTTATGGAGAACTAAAAACATCTATAACAGTTTAAGCAAATTTAAACAAATGTTTAAGGCTAACATAACAAAGAAAAAGAAAAAGAAACAGGAAGAGGGACTGGTATGTAGGGATGCAGTTATGTGGTTGTTTCTGTTTTTTATTAGTTTTGTTTTTGTTTTTTTTGGGGGGGGTAACCCTAACCCCTTTCATCAATTGTTATGAGTTTTTTTATGCAAGAATCAGTGTGTTCATCATCCAAAATGTGCACCTTGGTGATAAGGTCTCGCTCTTCAGTATGCTGAGGTGGAAAAGCGACGGTCCCAGACAAACAGCCAGGTTCATTGGCGTCATCTGGTTCTCCTCCACCACTGATGTAACGTCATGCAGAAAGTAGAGCAGCGTCTGCAGAACCTCCCTGTTTTCATCTGGCATTAACAAGATGGCCGCTCGGGCAGCCTGCAGCCTCTGCTCTTTTGGGACATCTAAAGAAAAATATGTGACGGGTCAAATAAATAATGGGGTAAAGGTCCTAAACAATAGCAAGTCTCAATTATATATCAAACACCGTTTTTCAGAGTTATCTGAATTTGCCAAATTTTATGATTTTGTACATGATTAACAATGTAGTTGTATGTCATAGGAAAGACAATAAAGAACTAGTTTTAGTAAAACATGTACCTGGCAAAAAATATGATGATCTGAATAAAAGAACAGCCAGATCACATACAGTCTGTTTGCCTGTATTTTCACTAAGGCCAACTAAACAGATAAAACCATTTGCAGTCGCATCTTTTGAGACAAATGACTTCAGTCGTGGCACTGAGGTGGCTTACACTGATAAATATGCAGGAAGGTTTCTCCTAGCTTGCTTGTTAGGAGAGGTTCAGGCAGGTCTCTGAAGAACTGTTTGACCATGTCAGCCACATCGTAAGCTGACTGGTCGTCATAGCTCACGCAGTCAGGAGACAACTCACACTGTTGCCTCAACGCCTGAATACGAGACTTCACACCGGACTTCCGAAACAATCCAACCTAATGGAAGAAGAACAGAGGGGAAGGGAAAAGGAAAGAAAGGAAAGAAACAGGAAGCACATTAACTGATTATCAGCTAATTGAGGCCTTCATTAACAATGTGAGAAGGACAATATTTTATTGAGTCTTGTAAAAGCTGGATTCTAACCTGATCTAGACAATGTGTTCTGAGGTGGCTGAGGGCCTGCTGTAAGCACAGGGGGAGTGGAAAACCGCAGCGCTGGACATGGACAATGAGGGGAACCCCAAACACACTCTTTTCTTTGTAGTCTGGCACCTTCATGCGCTTCATAAACTTTGGCACAGACCTAAAAGCAATAGAAAGAATTAGGTATGTGGCAGAAAGAGTGGTCTATGCTTTCATTATCTTCTCTTTATTTAAATGCTGGTCAACAGAATTTTCTTCTTGGGATTAAACAGGAGTAAACCCAGTTTTTTCAAACACTGGAGCATGCATGAGGCCACTGAGGTTATGCTTTTTCAAACATGCATGCAGTTGATGAAGTTGTTTCAGCTCCTCTGTTGAGTTAAAGGAAGCAGTAAAAATAACCAATAGAGACCACTGCAAAAACTGCCACACATATAGAACATACTGTACCTTGCTGAGCTGGAACACAAGATGAACAACAAAAAGATTGTTTATGTTTTTTATATTTGAGGAAAAAAGAGAGGGGAAATGAACAAAGAGGTTTGATCAAGACATTTATAAAATAATTTCAGATACTTTCCATGTATGTTTGACATTTCATTGTTGTGAATTTCTAGTATTATAATGAATGAATGATGTCCTGGCTAACGGTCACATTGCAGAGAAGAAAAGAGAAACATAGACTGGAATTTTTTCAGTGATTGTAAAGCATGCCCACCATGTCCAGCCGTGTTTGTTGGACATTGAATATTTCTCCATGATGGCTGTGAGGCGGAGCAGGGAAAACTTTTGCAGCAGGCTGAGCTGGCCTGCTGATTGGCTGCTGATCTGCAGAGAAGATGCTGGCTGGTTGAGATGATCTGAAGTCCTGAAACTGGGCCATCGTAGACTGGGATAGGAAGAAAATACCAGCAAACAATAAGACACTGTGATTCAGTCAGCATAAACACAAGTCTAGTTTATTTTGAGTCTTATTATTATAGTTTTGTGGAACTAGCTTTTAGGAAAAACATAATTGCTGGGATCTAGGAAAAAGAAATCCAACAGTGGCAGAAACACAGTCATGATACCGGTTTAAAACAAAACTTCAGGTTAGACAGATTTGTTTTGCTGAGAAAATTTAGGCAGCCAGTAAAAATATTACCCAACCTCTTCAATGCTAAAGAGCACATTCATGATTAAAAATGCTATCAATCATCGGGGGCTCGTGTTGATTCTCCAGTAGATAGTAACAGACGCATATATTAGTTGTTGCAGTTATTGATGCTTTTCATAATTGACCTGATGAGAATTGTTAACATCAATTTCAATGTGGATAAATCAGGAGGACATCTTAAGTTTATTTAGTATTTTAGGAGGTGCTATTTATCTATTAGCTATTTACTCTTAAGGTAATTTGGAAACTCCCTCTTAAATGATGAGAACAGTTTACAGAAATGTGATTTTGAAAACATCTTAGAAGGAAAATAAGCCATTCAGGTTCTGAATCTGTACTTTAAATGGTGAGAAGCACTGGACAAGCCTTGATTTGCACAAAGTAGCCTCGACTGAGACTTTACGCAAAGGAGGAGAGGCCTGCTTGACACTACTGGAATGTATTGTACACATGGATGGAAAATGAGGTGAAAAGAAATGACAGATCCTGTGACATGAACCATAAAACTGAAAGTACATTAGGATGGGATTTCTCATTTGCCGGTATACAAAAGAAAATATCACAGCCAGCTAAACCTTTTTCAGTCTTAGTACCTGACTTCCAGACTTCAGAAACTGTGAACTGCTGCTTTAACATGTTCAACAGTCAAAGCCCGAGACCCAGGTTCACCACCGTTTTGCTGTGCACTGCTTTGTTAATACTTGTTGTTGTGCTCAGTTTTGGTTTTGCCTCCAAATAAAGTGTTGCATCAATCAGGTTAAATTGTTGCTTATTTACAACATGAGTGACTGACTGTTTGTTTTAGGGGGGTTTTTTCTAGTGTTGTTGGCATGCTCTAAATCTCAGCCATGACTGTAGTGATTACACTTTTAATATAACCAATAAAATTTAGGGCCAAAATTATAAAAACACAACTAAAGTTGTAATAAAACCATAATTATCCGTTAAAAGCCTGAAGGGCTGCTCACCGTGGTCTTGTGAGGGAGGCACCAACTCCAGAGTCTCGCCTCTCCCGACTGGTCCCTGTTGAATCGGTGTCATTTAAGGAGACCCCGTCTCTCTCACCTTCACTGGGAGTGGTCCTGCCCTCCCCTTCCTCCTCCCCCTCCCCTGTCTCCCCCTCAGGCAGTACACTACGGCTCCAGTGGTTCACTATTTGCTGCAAACCGCTGACATGCTGGATAATGTCATCCAGGTGAGGGAACAGATTGTCCTCTTTCTCTAAGTCCAGCAGGTCTCCTGTGCTGGCATACAAATGGGAGCCTGGCACATTGTCATAAACACTCACCCTGCTGCCCCGTGGAGCTCCAGGACAGGGTTTCGACAAAGGCTTACCAGACCAGGGTTCACCCAGGCCATTGTCAGGGGGCGAAGTTTGGGCATGTACCTGGGCGTCATTGTTTCTGTCACCAGGGGAAGGCGCCAGGCTTTCTATGGAGAGGGCTTTTGGAAAGGTGCCTGGTTTATGGTCTTTTGGTATGTGAATGAGGAGGTTTTCATATGAATGAAACTGGTTTCTGCCAAACTGGCTTTGACCTTCGGTCCTTTTACCCTGAGAAGGCAACACCATATCCTCCAGATACATGCTGCTTCTCTTGCTGGCAGTGCGGGGCTTTGTGCACACAGGCTCCTTCACACTAAGTTCCACAGTCTCTTTGCTGGGGCTCACACTCATTTTGACCTGGTCTTTACAATCCTTACTAAGTGACACAGGGGAAGTGTCACCATCAGTTTGGCGGTTGTGTTTTGGGCTCTGTTCTAATTGGCTGATAGGTGTACACTGGAGCATCTGCAGCGCCTGAGGTTCCTCGCCCTGTAATACCGGCCCACTGATGACCAGCGGCGGTCTGCGGTTTGAGCCCTTCCGCCTCGTTGATGGCCCCCAAGTACGCATTATTTCCATTCGACGCAAAAACTCTTTGGCTTTATTCCGCCTTCCTTGCCCATGGCGACTGCTTTTGATCGGCAGGGAGTTGTAGTGTGGAAGCTCCTGTGGCGGTTGATAGGAAGCAGATAGGGAGGCCATTGATATAGAGTCAGGCATCGCAGAGGCGGAGTCCTCACTGTGTAGCGAGGAGATTTCTGTGATCTCCTGCTCACTCAGGTCTGTCAGCACGCTCTCGCTGCTCACTGTGCTGTGCAGACCTTCCCCCTGGCCTGTCGGGCTACTTTCATTGGTGCTGTCGGACAGGAAGTCTTGTAGGCGAGACCAGCGTCGGCTGCTCCACTCGAACGTCCACCTTTTGCTGATAGCCAGGGGGTCATCTTCATCAGAGTCATCACCCTATGGAAGGAAAAAGGAAGTATATGGTTCTTAAGTACTCTTTGGGTTCTTTGGTGTATAAACAGTCATTTTTTTTTCTTACTTTAAGGGCTTTTAGGATATTAATACAAGAAAAATACAGTTTTGGTTTATTGGAAGATTTCAACTATTTTTAGTAAGAATCAAAATACGTTTTATCATGGTCACTGTCAAAAACTTGTGCTCCACCTGAAGTAAACACATCATAATTTCCATGGAAGAAAGTACTTCAACTGTGTAAGTGAGGAATAAAAATCAAGCTGCAAAAAAACCCTATTCTTGTAAATCATCAGCAAAAAGTTTTGACTTACTTTCTTCTTGGGATGACTGACATCCAGTTTCATGGAGGCGCACTTGTTCAGAGTATTTAGACGCCTGCAACAGACAAGCGTCAAAGGCTCATCAGAAGCTGCTGCACTGAATGGGATTTGTCTGCTGTGTATTTGTTTCCGTCTGCACTCTCACACTGTTCACTTTCATTTTCTTTTCTTAATTCTCACTATCACCTTCTCACATCCCTGCTGGGTCTGATCAGTCACTTTCAGACATGCTTCTTCATTGCCTGCTTTGATCTTTGCCTCTGACACTGTCTTGATTGCAGTCTGTCTATACGTATGTTCTCTTTCTTCACTTGCCCTCTCCCTTTCTCCCCTGGCATCAATTGATTCTCACTCCTGAACATAGCCAGCTCCTCCCCTTGACTTTTCTCCTTTCACCCTGAGGAAAGCCTACACTGTCTCCACCTTTGGCATTTAGGATGTGATGAGTGGCTTGTTAGTGGGGTGGTGTCTGTGTTGGTGCCTTTAAGACGGGATTGTTAAAAACATGTTTTTGGGTTTATGACCTCTGTCATTTGAAAGGATTTCAGCCTCTAACAACACAGTAGGAAATCCTCCTTTGTTCACTGTAAACTTCTGTGTCCTCTCATACAAACAGACAGACAAGGACTGCTTTGTACAACATGTGTCATTGCAAAAATGACTATATAATTTAACATTTAAACAACACATTACGAGTGTGTTTTAAAGCTCTTGAGACCATCTTCAGGGGATCTGATGTGTGTTCTCTCACAGTATAGCTGTCAGGAGTCACTAACATTATAATTACCACACCCTCCTCTACCATAGACACTGGGGAGATGGAGGGGTACACAGCAAAGAGAGAAGAGGATAAGGAGGAGGATAAGCTGGTGAAAGAAAGAAAAACTTTAATAAAATGAAAATAGGAGATCTGAAGAAGAAAGATCAAATATGTGTGGAAAGAAACACCACAAAGTAATCTGTTGGAAAATACTGGCATCCCTTCACTCCTTCCCCCACTACTCTCACCCATTCACCCACCCGCCACCTCATTTTTTCCCCCTAAGGGTCTCTCTTCTTTGAATGGGAGATCAGA
Organism: Heterochromis multidens; assembly: GCA_015108495.1. Classification (NCBI taxonomy): domain Eukaryota; kingdom Metazoa; phylum Chordata; class Actinopteri; order Cichliformes; family Cichlidae; genus Heterochromis; species Heterochromis multidens. Next base: position 69,573 of record VUQS01000549.1, on the reverse strand, counting down.
GTTTGACAGAGGGGAGGGGAGGTGACCAGATCAAAGCTTAAGTGTATGGGTGGGAGACGTGGATGGGGAGTTCATTAAGGAGAGGGGTCAGACATCTAATGAGCAGCAGTTAGCATGAGGCCACAGGACAAGCCAGAGAACTGAACAGGAAAAGGAAGCTAGGATTTTTCTGGCGTTAAGTGTGTACGGGTGGGGGCACAAGTGTAAACATGTAAATGTGTCGATGTGCCAGCGTCCTTACCGACACAGAGGCTCCACCAGATCCCGGTCCAAAAAGTCATGGTCCCTTTTCACTGATGAAATATCAACTGGAAACTGGGAATCTGCAAGAAGGAGACAGAGAAAGAGGAAAAGGAAAAGGAGAAAATTAGTTTTCTTAGTTTCTTAGTAATGACTGACAGATAACAAGATTCTGCAGTTTCCTCTGCACGTTGACTGTTAATAAAGTCTGCAAAGTATAGCACAGTTGCTGCCACCAGCACTCCTCATCTGCATCTGAATTTTACTGAATGCACACACATACACACACTTTCAAATCCCAAAATAACTCAAATCCCACAGAGCGCAGATGCTAAAATGACTCAAGCTTTTTTTATTTTGGCGATTCTCTGTGTGTGGTGGCAGACTGCAGGCATCGTGTGTGCCTGGGGAGCCGCCGCAGAGTCCCATAGCCCGGCATCCACAACCCAACATTACCGAAGCTCTCAAGATTTCTCAGAGAAGCTGTGCGTGTGTGTGTGTGTGTGTGTGTGTGTTTAAGTGTGTGCTGCTAAAGATGGACTGTCGCGCTTTAAGAGCTACTTCTTAGATTACTAAGGCCATTTCCTGTTTATGCTTCAAATGTATAAAAGATCCAATGATCATTACATGAATAATTGCTATTGAGAAGGGAGGAGGGGAAAGAAAGAAAGAAAGAAAGAAAGAAAGAAAGAAAGAAATTCTTTGATGGAGACATGACTGTAAGAAAAGTGGTGGGTGAGGTAGGGTACAAGGAGAAAGGTGGGAGAAAGAAGAGAGAAGTAGAAGCCATGAGAGTCCCAGCAGTGATAACAAGGCCTTTCCCATGACCCCTCCCTCTGGACAGGAACTGAAGCCTGGAAATAGAATGCAGTGGCCCAGAAGATGAGGATACAAGGATGGAGGGATGGCAGAAAGAGAGCAAGAGAAACACAGACGATGGAAAAATAAGACAGAGAAAGGACATAGAACCCAGAGAATAAACAAAAGGAGAGATTCAAAAGAGGAGGTCCTTGTGTGAAACAAGGCAGCTGGGTAAAAGCTGGACTGTGTGCGTGTTACCTTCATACAGCTGGGCGTACTGTGGAAATCCCGCTGCTCGAAGCCAGTCACAAGCCTCCTTAGCCTCAATCTCTGAAAAGCAAAGAAAGCAGTAGATGCATGGTGAATGCAAACATCAACATATTTATGTTTTTGATTCTTTTGTCATTTATGATCTCCACTGTGCAACTATATTTTTAGTATGATACTGTATATTATACAAACTCAAAGTTCTAAGAAGAGAAAAAAAATAGTAATTTTTGTGGCGGAAAGTCCCTAAACGATTTCCCCTCTGAGAATTACAGTGAAATAAGGTCATGTTTTGAAACTCTTAATTATTAAATTGAAAAACATAATAAATCAAATTAAAGACAGAATCGCAGTGACTCATTTTCCAATTTCTCTGAGCATGTTACGGAAACAGAGGAGGAAGATCTCAGAAAATGTAATTTCCCTCTGGGAATTTACAGGAATTATGAGATTGGAAAAGCTGGAAATTAGCCAGAGAGGGATGCACATTATCTTGACTGGACAAAGGAAACAGCTTACACAGTTTAACATTATAACTGTACTACAGGAGTAATATCTGATCAGATACATCAGCCTTCAGAGTTTAAAGTATAAATGTATAAAAGAATAAAACAGGTCTTACACGTGGCACCGCATGGTGCCGCCAACACCTTGGGACATTTTACAGGCATTTGTTTTACTACTTTTTTCCACAAGCCTATGTATGGCACACATCTCTAAACTGGCAGCCCTAAAATACACAACTGTGTGTGTGTGTGTTTGTGTGTGTGTGTACCGTATGCTCTCTTTATGAGCAGGCACTTATTAAACCGCTCTGCAGCAGCTCTTTGTGCTGACAAAGACATCTGAATAATTTGGTGCCAGCAATCACGTGTCTTAAAAGCAACAGCAATAATAAAGTCATAATATGACTTAATATACACACTGAGACATGCTCAAAAACTAATAAATTATAGATAATAAAGAATTGAAAGAATGGCAAGGCAATTATGTGACAAAATATGAACAAAATAAAAGTTAAAGGTCAAATTACTATAAACGTACACACAAAGATATCAAAATAATACAATAATGTTACTGCAAATAACAACCAAAAGAACCCCCCAAAAATACAAAGAGCAATTGTAATAGTTTATCATTATGCAGTCATGGCTCTTATCTCATACCTCTGTCAAAGCCACACTCATTCACTCTCATTTGTCTCATTCAGTCATTTAGAGGTGCTGGCACTGACTGAGAAAGTTACCACAGAAACACAGAGGACAAAGTTCAGCAGGGAAATTTAAAGAAAAAAAGTCTCAGTCTTCACCATCAGAGATGAGAATGGCCAGAGGAAATGATCCCATTACCACAATCCAGCAATTACAACCCTCTTCCAACATTCTCAGCATAACTCCTCTCTCTAAATCACATATGAAGCAGCACAAGGGTAAAAATATTTGCAGCTCTCTGAAAATAGACTGCAGAGACAGAGAGATTCCAGTGAGAAGCATTTCGCTGGAGAGAGGTTTTCAGTAGAAATGTGAAAACTTACTCAAAGCTCTCATGGTGTGGGTGATGACATGCTTCTATGCCTTTGTCCTTTGCTCAGACTGACGTTTCCTCTCCATCCCGTGGCACGTCCATTCGCTGCTATGCAGCTTTCCGTCAAGTGGCATCGATTCTGTGCTTTCTTCCCAGCTGCCTTTCCAGCCCGTGTGTTTACAACTCTGCCTCCCTCTTCCAGCCTGCCCCATGCAGGTTTTCTCTTCCCTCTAATTTTCTCCTCAACCTCCTCTCTCGCACTTTCATCTTACTTAGGATTCACATACAACAGCTCTCTATTTTTATAGTCTTTTCTGTCTTAGGCTGAATTGAACTCTGCTCTTCTTGTCATGCTTTAATTTCTTACTAATTAGCTATAATTTATTGATCTCGTTTATTTACTTTTCTTTTTGTTTTACATATAACCTTATTTACTCACTTTTGTCTTCCTTTTACCTCTGTACTCTTTACATCCTTCTTCCTATCAACCTCTCCTATCCCATCTTCCTCTGAATCCTTCTCTCAACAAAAATACCTCCCTCACATGCTCTCCGTTATCCAGTTGCCCCCTTTGGTTCTTCCACTAGAATCTAGTCATCCTTATTCCCATCAGCTGCACATCTTTGCGTCACATCACCTTTGTCATTACCAGAACTGATGTTGCCCGACAAAGTCCATTTAGAAATAATTTCAGCTGACATTTGCATCAGCCAGACCCCGAGGTCATAGCCTGGCAATCCGTGGACGCTAACTTCACATGTCAGCTGGACCTACTGGCTGGTTAGCAAGGGCACTCTAACCTTCCTTCTGTTGGTTTATAGTACAACACTACAAATCAGAACAATGAATGCGTACGCACACACATACATTAGACACACTAGATATTTTGGAGAGTCCAGATGTTGCCTCCAGTGAGTCAGAGAATGCTAAAAGGGTGAGACAGACAGCTGGGGTGGGGAGGGGCAGCTGAGATGGACAGACCCTGTGGGAACACCACAGGGAGGAAGCTATACGACACCAGCTGTCTGCTTGGTGAATGTTAAGATTTTAAAACTAAAAAGTGTGTATGTGCAGGTTAAAAGAACATGCACCAGAAAGACACCATGGATTTAGTATTTTTAATGTTCAGTAAGACCTAAAGCTTGTCAAAGGTTGACTGCACCAGATTTTGAATGTGAGGATGACGGTTTAAAGTATACATTTAAACACATGGTTTGTTCAGGGGGCCATCAGCGTCACGTACGTTTTAATTTTCCCTTTTCCCTATTCACATTGAGCTCCTCTGCAACTACAGTACTGTACAAAAGTCTGGAGCCACCCCTCCTTTCTTTATATTTTGATGGGAAATAGGTGGAGTGATTTGTTGAAATGTCCAAACACACATGGAGATTTAGTATATAAGGCAAAAAGAAAGTTTGTACAATTCTGAAGAGTTTGAAAATCAGTACTTGATATGACGACCTTTATTCTTCAACACAGTCTGAACTCTCTTAGCCAAGCTTTTGTGTAATTTCTTTAAGTAGTTTAATTAGTTCTTCAGGCTTCTTGAAGGACATTCAAAGCTCTTCTTTGGATGTTTGCTGCTTTTTGTTCCATTTTCTGTCAAGATGATCCCACACTACTTCAATAATATTGAGATCTGGAGGTCAATCCATGACTGACAGTGTTCCACTGTGTGTTTTTATATTCAGGTATGCTTTAACTGCACTGGCAGTGTGTTTGGGATCATTGTCATGCTGAAAAACAGAGTCGTTGGTAATCATGGTATTGCATGGTGGATCAAAATCTTGGCAGCATGGTGGTGCGGTGACACTGTTGCCTCATAGCAAGAAGGTCCTGGGTTCAAATCTACCATTTGGCCGGGGCCTTTCTGTGTGGAATTTGTATGTACCCCCCGTGTTTGCGTGGGTTCCCTCCGAGTACTCTGACTTCCTCCCAAAGACATGCAGTTAGTGGGGGTAGGTTAATTGGTGAATCTAAATTGCCCATAGGTGTGAATGATTGTCTGTCTCTCTGTGTTAGCCCTGCGATAGACTGGTGACCTGTCCAGGGTGTACCCTGCCTCTCGCCCTATGGCAGCTGGGACAGACTCCAGCCCCCCCACAACCCTGAATTGGATAAGTGGAAGAGAATGAATGGATGGATGGATGGACTTTTCTGTTCATAATTCCATCAACAAGATCCCTAACACCACTGGCTGAAATGCAGCCCCAAACCATGACACAGTCTCCACCGTGCTCTACATACCTCCTCTGTGCATATTGATGATGATTTGAACCAAATTTTGGAATGAATCCAAATTTGAAAGTCCAAAGAAAACCTTTGAAAAAATTATGGAGAACTTTTGCTCAAGACCACTTGCAAAACATTTCAAGGAAGTCTGGCTTCTTGGAAGCAAAATATAAAGAAATGAGGGGAGACTCAACTCTTTTGTACAGTACTGTAATACTAGCATCTCTGTCTCCAAATTGCTCTCATTTAAATGTATTTCAAAGTAATCAATAACTGTGAAGTCATCAGGTGCAAGACATAGTTAAAAAAACACACACACACACACACACACAAAATGGCATACTTCATTGCAGTGTTTGTAATTAGCAATGGCAAAGCTTCTGTCAGCACGGGAACAAAACACTGCCATTCATCTGTGCAGAATTTAATCAAGAGATTAATTAGTACACAAACATATTATTAGTGGGCCACAAAACACCCCAGTACATGCAGTCAAACAGAGCTAATCCAAGCTGCCCACCGTGCTTTCTTTCAGCATATTTCACTGCATTACTGCTGAGGAGAATATAAGACAACAGACAGAAAGCCAACAACAGCCAGACAGATGGTATGTGTATGATGTGCTTGACTGCGTGTTGGTCTGTGAATTTTGATGTTCATATGTGGGACAAAGGGACTGTAAAGTAATTTCTTACATAACAAGGGTGCCAGCAATCTTACGTAATACATATAATTCAAACGCCCCAATATCCTCACAGCTTTTTTTAATTAAACTTTGACTTTCTTTTCTCTACCTTTCATTTCCTGCCTTTCATCCCACACTAGTAACCCTGACTTTCTGGCAGCCTTTTATCTGTGTTATGTCTGCCTTGTACTGGGTCTCAAGGACCCCAAAGGCCCCTGGATGACATAATTTCCTGTCCTAAATTTCCCATGCCTTCAGAGTGCCATGTGAGCTAAGAACAGCAGCAGGAAGTTCCTGGACTGAACATGTCAGTGGGATTCGGATGGAATATTTGTTAGAGCGAAGCACTGAGAGAGCATTTTTTAAATTTTTTTATTTAAATTTTTAAAATAAAAAAAAAAAATCTGTCCCTTTGGTCGAAATCACACCGATAATTAGCAGAGACAAAAAGCACAGATAAGAGACAGAGAAGACTATGAGCAGTCACAGACTATATGTACACACACACAGGATGCCTGGAAAGCAGCCATATTCCCACATACGCTAAAGCACTTAATCTTTTATTCTTGAAGGTTAAAAAAAAGCAGTGAAGAAAATGAAGGAGGAGGGAGAGAGGAAGGAAAGTAGGGAGGGACATTAAATAGGAATATGTACATCCTATCTCATGAGGTGCATCTGTGACTTATGCCAAGCCCCCAGTAACGTACTGTGAAACAGAATCAGCATGCAAGCAGGGAGTCTTCTGGGCTTTACTGACAGAGGACTTCAGAGTTTAGACAGCCCTGCATATATGTGATATGGCACAAATGGGAGAACTGCTGTAATTAAGCAGTTGGCTGTAGTTAATAAAAGCACTGGGTAATACTGAGTGTTACCTCTGTATTGTCAGATTAGATTAATAGGATGAGTCAAGAAAAGTGAAGGTCAAGCTGTGTGTTTGGTTATGCCATTTTTTCTCCAACAGAGGGTGCTAAAGCATTTTGTTACAGAAATGCAAATACAACCATGAAATGGCTTCAGGCTTTAGTGGTATAAGGGGATGCAAGGTGTTTGCTTATGTGTTAAATTTAAATATTAGTCCCTTTGCCATTTAGTGATTAGGTTTTTATTGCATGCGGCTGCACAGAAAAACAGTTTAGTGTTCAGCTCGGACTGACAGTGCTGCCTTGTGGTTTGGGGGAGTAACACAAGCAGTGGTGACTTTAATGCTAAGCAACAGATAGCTTTTATTCTGACTGACACACTCAATAAGAGTGATTCATTTAGTATTTAAAGATAAAAACAGGAAGGATGAATTCAGAGTAGAAATGCAGAAGTTGCACTGATTTTATGAATTTGAACATAATATTAGCATTACATCATGTGCCTCACAATTACCATATTTCAAGCCAACCTAAAACTAAAGAGAAGGAGTCAATCAGCAATAACATACAGGAGCAGTGAGAGTCAAATAGTTAAGTGGCTGGCCATAAATTTGAAACTCCTCAGAGCTGCAGAGAGTCACAGATTCAGGTAATAATGTCATGTGACCCCTTCTCAATAAACTGTATGTAGCCATTTGAGTCACTATTAGCACGACACAATGATTAGAGCTACTACAAATGCCTGTGACCCATCTGTATGTCACCCATATGCATATATAAATCAGTGTAGTGGTTTGCACATTTGCCTAACACATGAAAGGCCCCAGGTTTAAGACCAGGAGGAGACAGAAATCCCTTTGGGGGTGTGTCAGGAAGGGAATCTGACATAAAAATAAATAATCTGCCAAATCAAATATGCGGAGCTACCTGCTGTGGCAACCAATATGAGTAAGGGAGCAGCCAAAAGTAGCTTTAGTCTTCTTGGAGACATGAATTTTGCCCTGTCTCCCTTCCCTCACCCACAACCGGAGGCAGCAGATGGCTGCCCCTCCCTGTGCCTAGTTCTGCTGCAGGTTCCTTCCTGTTAAAAGGGAGTTTTTCTTTCCCACTGTCGCCTTGTGCTTGCTTATAGGGGGTTGTCTCATTGTTAGGGTTGTCTCTCTATTACTGTAGGATCCTTACTGTACCTTAAAATAAAAAGCGCCTTGAGGCAACTGTTGTTCTGATTTGGCACTATATAAATAAAATTGAATTGAATTGAATTGAATTAAATCAAGTACTACTCTTTTTAAGAAGTCTCTGATTTAGGTATCTGTCTGGTTAGGTTACTGAGTTGTGTTTTATTAAAGGCTGCCTCACAGTTCAACAGCTGCTTAGAAGTGGAATGCAATAGAAGTAGGAGAAGGAGAGAATGTGTTTGTGTGGGGGCTGAGAAGAGCAAAGTGTGTGTAAGAGTGCAAAAAAGGAGGGAATGAAAGTTAAAAAGTCATACCATCACCCAGCACAGGCATAAACTTGCTTCCCCGTCTACATTCCTGTCCCTGTCTCTCCTCCAGCATATCAGTTTTTTTTTTTTAGTTACTTCATACATCATCTGGATCATGGAAACACATTCATCATCAAGCAGGGATAACACCTAACACAAGACTTAACACGCTTCTGCTCCCAATTATGTGGCATGGCATGGCATTTTGAAATAAAAAATGACCACAAACTGCCCGATGTGTTGTAAGAGCACCAACAATGCAGCCTAGAGAGAAAGAGTAACTCGTCTTTTTCAATGAACACAGGCAGCCTTTGCTGTGACAGTGTTGTTCTGTTCTATTTACTCTCTGGGAAACATGAGTCATGTGACAGGAAGTGGAGGAAGTAACCAGTTGGGTAGGTGGAACAGACAAAAACAATAGCACTACAGCCCTCAAGCATTTGTTATGGCTTCTTTCAAATTTATGAAAGACATCTTTGGAGTAGAAGTGGCTCCATATGTCTGACTGAAAGATATTTCTGGGAATTTAGAGAGGAGTGTGAGAACTTCTTCAGGTGGTTACTGTTTCACCAACACAGCAGTCATAATAGGTAATGATGAAATGGAAAAACTCAGGGGTTACTGCCATAAAATTATTGCTAAGGTGGGAACCTCTGAGGAATAGGTCCAATCCCAAACAAGGAAGACGCAATCTAATATTAAAGGGCTGCAATCAGAATCTTTCTTCCCATGCTTAACAGCTGGCACACTTATCAAAGCACTTTGTTTCAATCTGCACCCAGCACTTTCCTCTCTCTTTGAAAGGACAGAACAAACAATGAGTGATGTTCACATTCGGTAGGCTTCAAAGATCTAATGAGAGGTTTTTCAAAATATTCACTTATTCATCTTCTTCTTTTAAGAAAGACACGCATGTGCGAAGACCCAAGCAATGTAAAAACTGCAATGATGTACTTTCTTATGTACTAAAATGTATGACTTAAAAAAAAAGTCTGACACAAATAAATTCTGACAGACAGATTTCAACTTTGCCACAACTCTCTTTATATCTACCTTGTGCCAACCTCCGCAGAAGTTGCTGGCGGGCAATGATGCGCGAGAGACGCAGGGCAGAGCGCCGTCGAGGGGTGTCGCCCAGCCTCAGGTAGTAGTCCTGCCCGTCGGATGTCATGGCTTCCAGGTAAGTACTGTCATTGGTGCTCTCACAGTCACTCTCACTGTCATTACTGCCGCCCTTGGAACTTTGACTCACACAGTCTGTATTGTCATTCATTTCCATGCTTATATTCTTTGCGAGATCAGCACAGTCTGCGCTGTCCTCAGTGCAGATACTGTCAGCACTCCCATACCTCGTATTATCCACACTGTCAGCAGTGGTTAAACTCTTTCTGTCCTCATCCTCATCTTTGGCAGTTTCTGTTACATTTGCGCTGTCCGTAGGGTTCGTATTGCTGTTTGCTGTCCCTTCATTCCCTGCAGAATTTGCTTTGTCTGCATCTTCACAGTGTGCTGAGGTAGCCACATGGGCTGTACTCACTGCAGCTTCCACAACATCCATAAGGGTCATAGTGATGTCTACAGTCTCCATAACATAATGTTTAATCCACACTATACTCCAAGTCTCAGGGTGGTGGATTGTTGAGTGAGCACTCCTTGTAAATTCCTGCCTTTAACATGTCCTTACTGGAAGCCAAATCAGCTCCTCTCCCTCCTGCCTCCTCCCTCCAAATCACCACAGTCAAACAAACACACAGGTTTCATCACACCACCTGACTCAGATGACAAACCTCCCCACACACATACAAGCTGACTTCTCAGCTGAGATTGAGATGGGAGGAAGACCAACTTTCACAAGGTTCTTCCTTTGGTCACATGACCAGCAGCCAATGGCCTGAGTGCTCAGGGAACACTTCACTGCTTCCTGAGGATCTGCCAAAGAAACAACTTTGGTACATGCCCCAGGCATAAGTGGGCATATCTGTGATGGGAGATGTGATCAGGGCGGGAATGGGGATAGGCCTGGAAAAATATACAATGCCAGCAGCTACATCCCAGTGTGAAATGGGAAGGAGCAGAACAATAAAGTATGTGGATTTGTGAGACGGTGCCAAGGAATGTAAGTAGGAGTAAGATGACTGCTGTTAATGATGAGTAGGACTGCAATGCCATTGAAAAATAAACCCACACCATCACATTTAGACCACATGACATTTAGAATAAGTGATCCAGCAGATATGCATCACCCACTTTCCCTGCTAACACCCCTTCACATAGCAATACATCCAAATAAATCTGTCATTTAGCAGATATAGTAAGCTTATGTCTTTAATGTGTGACTGAAAGTTGCCATACAATTACCAAACTGGGGGATAAATGTGTGGAATGCAGTGAGTGGAACAAGAGAAGCCATACTTTGACCCAGATTTGCAGAATAACAATTTACCAGGACTTGAGGATATAAGCGGTCACCTGAATTTATTTTAGGGCAGTAATGGAGGTAAGAGGTTGGCGTAAAAAGTAGGACATAGCAAAGTCACTTTCAGGTCAGCAGTAACACACATACCTGATCTTATAGAAAAGGAGCATTACAGGACAGTTTTTTTTTTAGCCTGCAGGCCATATACTGTCAAAAAGCTGTAAGTTAAGAGTGTGAAATCCCAGAAATGCCTTTAACCAAATTATTCTCAGTCAAACAAAAGTCACCAAAACTGTGAAGCATAAAATCTGTGATTGGATTTGATTACACCGCCCTCTTGAGGAAATCTGCGTTATCATAACTGATCTGCACAATTTCTCTGCAAAAGTGAAAGTTTGGAGTATCTCTGTTTTCACTCAAGATAAACTGACAAAAGAAAATAAACTGAGTAAACTTCCCATGTAATCCTGCTGGAGATGTGTGTAGCCAAAGCGGCACAGAGCAGGGCTGTAGTAGGCAGTCAGCAATATAAAATTCAGCATTCTCAGTCATAGCAGGCCATGACAGGACAGAAACTACATCGACTAGAGATGAGACTGAAAAATCAGCTACAATTTAAGTTTAATTAAATATTCAGCTGGTGGACACAAGAACAGATAAACAGACAGTATGAGGAAATGTCAAGGAATAGTTACAACCAATTTACGCATGATTCCAAACCTGTGCTTGTCATACATAAATATAAGACATCTTACAATGTCTTACCTCTTAAAATGTTGTCTTGGTCTGTGAATTCAGTTGATTTTGAGCACCCTGTCTTTATGATATTACTGACATTTCTTTGGCAAATCATCTGATGTGTCATTATCGAATTCACAATCAGGCTTGGAAACTCCTGCAGGATGTATTTAGGTCTTAATATAATGAGAGATATAGTTAAAAAAGTAGCAGCAGCACTTTTTCCAATTTATCTGATAATGCCTTTAAGTGAATGCTTGTGCAAAATATCTTTGTGGCAAAATAAATATGATCAGATGATAATAAATTAAAGATATATTTGGAAAAAGCTGCAGGTCTTCCTTTTTAACCCTTGATAAGGTTTTAGGTGATTTTAAGGATGATACCAATGTAAAAACTCTGACCTTCACAGTCAGGGCAGACTTCAGGATTCTGAACATCAAAGCTTGGTCACCTTTAACCTATAGACCAAAAACAAAGGAGCTTCATGCTTGAGCATCTTAGGCTCCACATGACCTCGGAAAATCTGAAAGGTGGCTGGCAGTGAACTAAACTAAAAAATATATATAAGCAACAGTTTGAAATAAGGGTCCCTCCATTAATTCTATGGAAAAAGACATGCAAGTGCACCTTGCATATTCTCCACATACACAGAAAGAAGTGCTATTTCTAACTATTAGGTCTTTGAGATGATCTAAAAAGCATTCAGAGCCACTACAGAGAAATGTACTTTAAACAGCAGGAAGTCCAGAGCCATCCAGCAGCAGATAAAATGCAGCTGGGTTTTACTTAAAGCTGGCTGAGTATTTTCAGTGCAGTAGTCAAAGGTCATCCTGAGTATGAGGCAAACTGACTGCCATGTTCAGTTTACAGTGCAGTGAAAATAATGCCTAGTAGGAAAGAGATGATTCAAGAAAAGTTCATAAAGTACTGTGCAAAAGTCTTGAGCCACCCCTGATTTCTTTATATTTTGCTAGGAAAATGGGAAATTGATGATGCAATGATGCAATGATTTCCATACATATGCAAACATACATGGAAATTTAGTATATAAGGTAAAAACAGAGTTTGTACTATTAACAAGCTTGAAAGTCAATATTTGGTATGACCACCTTTATTCTTATTATTCAGGAATAGTTCTCCAGGCTTCTTGGGATGTTCCAAAGCTCTTCTTTGGATGTTGGCTGCCTTTTGTTCCATTCTCTATTAAGATCATCCCACACTGCTTCAATAATGTTGAGATCTGGGCTTTGGGGAGGCCAATCCATGATTGATAGTGTTCCATTGTGTGCTGAGGGGCCAGATACAGTACATCTCAGGTTCTGTGTCAGGTCTTTTTGGATTTTTCATATTTCTTAAGGACATGACTTTCAGATACTGTTCATCATCTGCTGTAGATAGTTTCTTATGCCTGACACTTAATCTTTTGTGCTCCACTTGTCCAGTTTCCTTTTTTAAGGACACAGTGCACACAATGTAGAGATTGCCAAGTTTTTGGTTAAGAGCTCTTTGGGAATCCCCTTCTTTGCGCAAAAATACTATTTTATGATTGTCAGACTGTATTTTCTTTGGCATTTTTCATAGATTCAACTAAAGAACTGGGAACAAATTATGTGCTTTTGCAACAGGCTGCTAGTAACAAAGTTACTAAAGATACAACTTAAAATTGATTCTGCTAAGTTGTCTGTTATATGTAGACACAACACTGGCTCATCCTGAGTTAGGTTTTCTATGCTTGAGTGATTAATATGTCAATTTTAAGTGGTTTAACAACAACAACAAAACACAACTCAAGACTTTTGTACAGTACTGTATCTGCAGTCTCCCTTCATTTTATCACACAGAGGGATGACAAGTGAAAAAAAATACTATTACTGTTCCAGTCTCCTACATCAGGGATTTCAGGACTAGAAGCAGTAAAAGCCACTAGTGGTAATCTATCATTTGCAGAAAGCTGATGTTGGACGTGTTTACTCATTGATTTTGGAGACAACATTTACTGTAGACAACCAAACGATGGTTGCAAATAGCACATCATCACAATGACACTGACCTGGGCTAATTGATTTATTGTGAACAAAACTACTTAGTTCTTAGGTAGCTTAAAGGAACACCCCAATTAGTATCAGTCCTCTAGTTTCAAAGATTCATCCCCTTAAAGCTTGAAAGTTGAAAATGGAAGGCAAACATTTACAGATGATACTGTTGGTGATATTTATCAAGCTAAGACTTTAACTGTTGTATATCCCCTGTACATAACCATTTAGCCCAAAAATGGACATAAAGCGATGTTATGCCATGTTGTTTTCTGCTCTGATGCCCCTGTCAGCAGGACAATACCTTGTGTTCTCTAACTTTCAATCAATCACTGTTGAGGTGTTGTGATGTCAATATGTTATAGATAAAGTTTGGGTATGTTTATACACTTGGGATTGACAGTCTCATCTGTATTCCAGTTATCCTACTGTCTTGTCGCCTCATTCACATACAATTATAAATAATACATACAATAAACCATAAAGATAAGCTGAACAGGTAAAATGGTATTAATTTATAATTTTTAACTCTTCAAAAATTTATAGAGTTCTTCCAGCACCTCCTAGGTGTCTTTTATGTGTGTAGAATTTAGTATGTAGTATGTAAGTAGGGGATCATAGGCTTAATAGCTGATGTCTAAAACGCATCTTAAAAATGCTGCTTATGTGCTCCTATAATTATTATTAAACCCATAATTTAGGTCAAATAAGTACTTTGTTCAGGTGAATTAGTGAAGATGCATTCAGAAGATGCCATTCAGGTATCACCAGCAATACAGCATAATACTTTTTTTTACTGTGCTTAAAAACACAGCTGCAGCATATTCATGGATAGAGCCTGGTCAGTACTCTGTAAATGGCTTATTTAGCGAGTCACAAATACACAGTGGCAGTACAGATTAAAAGTTTTACAGTTTTATTACTGTTTACGTTCACCGTCGCCAACTTGGATTGCTAACTTGGGGTATGTTGGTCTGCTCCGACTTTCCAAGTGGGAAATCCGAGTTGAGGGGGCGTTCCACAAAAAAAATTCCGGCAAGAAACTCAGAATTTCCAACTTATTCAAGAACGCAGCATTGGTCTTTTTTTCCCCCCTCCTCTCTTCTTGTTTTTGTAGTTTAATTTATAATATTAACAAGTAGCCTACTTTAGTCATATAATAATAAAGTAATATGAGCTAAATTCATAAATTCAACTACCTTCAAAACACTGTGTCTCAGATGAGATAATGAGACTGAATACAGGGGTGGTTGTTACACTTACGAATATAATTGGAAGACATGACATGATCAAAAAGTCATTGACATTGGCATAAGCAGTGGTAATTAACCTGAATGTGAAACTGCAAAATGTTATCAATGCTAATTTAACATGTTATTTTTGTTCTGTGGTAGCACTGATGTTCTGTACTCTAAATTATTCCTCAAAGGCACATAATTAGCTCTCAGAGACTTTTGACTCAGCGAGCTCCCTGCCTTAACCGATTGACATCATGGCCACATAGCTGATCTTTAAGCTTCATTTAATATATCTGGGCTGTCTATTTCTTTTGACTCGAGGGTGAATCAGGAGTAGTGGTGTAGTCCTCTTACCTTCATATAAATCAAATAGACATTGTATCTTTACTTTTTTTTTCCCATTTTAAACACAGATATCTAATTTTAATGAAATCTTTTTGATGTTTGTGAGCGACAAATTATGCACTGGCTGACGTGTTTCACCCTCAGGGGAGATGTTTTTCACCATTTAGACACTATTTACAGCAATGTCATTAGTTACTTATTGTGAATAACATACAAATTATTGCTAAGGCCTCCAGGATTTTAAGAAGACATTATGTGGTGGAATACATTTGTACTATTCAGGCCACAGACTCTAAAGTTAACCTGAACTACCTTTGCATTGTCACATTGCTATAAACATCCCTAATCTGGATATTAAAAAATATCATTTTTTCATAAGTAAAGAGTTAGGAGTTAAGATAAATTTCAGTTGTTATGAGACTTGAATGAGTGTTTAGCATCTGGATTTACCCTTCCCCACTCATCTCTATTTTTTGTCTGGTCTCCCTGAGACAAATCCCCATACCTAGCCCAGTGCTTTTATTAAATTCGCCTCAATAAAAAAGCTCAGACAGGATTTATTAGGTACTCAGCATGGACGTTTAGTATTTCCCTCCGTTATTAACTGAAAATCAATAGAAAGCAAAGAAAATGGAAGTCATACAAGTGTTGTCGCCTTTATATTATGTCGGCTGTCGGGTTAGATTCATGACGGAGCTCCAGCGTCTGCAAGGTGGATTTTCTGCTTACATTGCAAGACCTAAAGTGGAAGTTATTCATTATAGTAAGCCAGCGGTCAGATACATTTCCAGGCCCTTTCACACATCTGTCTTGGTAAGACTCGTATAGAGTGAGAAAGGATGCTGATATACCCCGATAGAGATGTCAGATGCAACACACAGCTTGCTGGATTTATGGTTATTTTCTTGTGAAGACCTTTTTTAACACCATCATAGAGCCTGTACCCTTGGAATGTAAACTGGAATAGCATTACGCTTAACCTTGTTCCTACTCCAATACATATCTTTCATTATTTCATCTTGCAATTCATTTTCTTAACTTCTGCAGTTGTCAGTTGCACCTTGCAAAGAGGTGCTACCTACAACGACAACAGCGCGTTTACCTTATGCCATTCAATTACAAGGTTTAACAAATGAGCCTCTGCTGGTAAGTTTGAATTCTTAGACATCAAAATGGCATAAAAGAAATGATGCATACAGAAGCACCATACTGTCTCATATCTTGAGGAATGCCTTAATAGGTTTACCAAAGCATATTTTGCACTGGCAAAGGTTTGAGCTACTATACACATTCAAGTTCAAAAGAGTAAAGGTGGCATACACTTAATATGCTATAAAATAACAGTCATTCACTAAGCCTGCATGCCGTGGCTGAACTGCAAAGCAATTCCATCATGAGGAAAAGTGGCTTTGTCCACATATTAGTCTTTTCTTTCACAAAAGGCCAGAAAAATGTGGGAATAAAGAGCTTATCCACCTCACTAATTTAATTACTCTTAGGACCTCCATGACAGTAATGTAAATATTCCATCATGAGGACCCAAGATACACAGAGTAATTACTTAAGGCTTTCCTTCACATCTCTCAAGACTTTTTTTTTTATTACCCAAAAGCTTTTTAACATTAGCACTCTCTTCCTGACAAATTAAATGAAATTTCATTACTCTAGCCATCCTAATGGCATGAAACTATCAGCTGTTGTATGCCTGGTCTCTCTTCCCTGGCTGCCCCACCAGATTAATCAAATAGTCAGCTTCAAGTCAAACTGAGGGGAGTATCGATCCACAAGTCTGTGTTTGTCTATGGCTCAGTCGTGTTGCTGATCTGAACCTTGAGTGAGAGCCTTACATATTGATCTCCATATGTTAAACATGTACAGTCTATCACAAAATCATTATTCAGAGCAGAGGCAAATGGCTTTTTCTGCAAATAATAGACTACATACAGGCTGCATGTTTGAGATTGATCAAAATATAATTAAAGGTGTTAACATACATTTAATGTGTTTGAATTCTTCTTGTTTAAATATAAATTTTATATAATTAGCAAAGGGGTATATTGTTTTATTTAATTATTTATTTTTTAATTTATTTAATATATACCTCTTAATTCAAAATCTGCTTTATGTGGTACTACATAATATAATGGGGCATACATCCATCACCTATTATAGACCTTATATTTAACACCTTCGGTTTTGCAAGGGTTAAGCTGCTTGGCCTTTGATCTCTCAGGGGTAAGGTCTTGGCAAAGTGCCCCTCCACCACCTGAAGCCCTTAAGGGACTTTCAATCCAATTGCTTGCTAAGAGTGGATGCAGATCTCAAGGTTACACCTGAGTGTTCAAGGGCAGGTCCAAGTGTAATCGGCACTTAGATCATAGATTAATCTTATTTGCTATCTATTAGGCTTGATTCTTGCTTCCTTCTCTCCCCACCCAAAGCCAGGATTACTGTGATAGTTTAAGATAATGGATTCTTATGGAAGAGGAGGTCAAGAACCATTCTTGTTTCAGAACCTGCAGATAATATGATTAATCTAAAAGCCTCTTTCACAAGAGGTCCCACCTTCAAAGGCCTAATTGGCAAAGAGGTATAGAATAATTCTCAGATGTTGGCTCTTAGGAGTTTTATTAATTACAATTTTATTCTCTCACAGAGTGTAGGTGATAGGAAATAAAATTTGTATCTACTTCAGTCTCTAATTTACCAAAAGAAACAGATCAATTGTGTTTTTTCATCAACCAAATCAGCAGGGCTTTACAGATGGCTTTTATTAAATATGATGGTGGTAATCTCATTCTCTTGTGGTCAACCTTTTGGTTCTTATGTATGTATTTGATTGATATATAATACATTACATTGATGTTGATGACACTGTTTTGTATGGGATAATTGACATTTCCTATAATACAAATAAGCCAGACATTTTAGTGAGATAAACACTGATTACTACTTTTAAGCCATTTACAAAATGCTCTATTAACATTTAAAAGCAAATGAAAATGTAGCATCATTGTCCATGCATTACACAAAAGGTTATGTAGAAAAATATATTGATTTCACTAAGTACAATCTCAATTTGATTCAAAATCTCTCCTCTTTTGATTTCTGTGGTAGCCACTAGCTAAATAGATAACAGATAAACTGATAAAATATATCCAAATGTGGCAGCCTCCCTGATAACCTCTGAAGACACGTTGGTTATCTTGTTCAGTCATCGGCAACTGAATATTTATCACAAAGAACAGACTTGTGTTCCCGCCTGCATGTTTACCAGTTTATACACAAGTTAGAGGTCTTTTTCTCAACAAATATCCACTAATATTTGGACCAGAAGCATGTAACGCTTTCACCCACTAAGGTAGATGTTAAAACATTTTGGTCTATTGAACATATATATATATTTTTTAAAGAGTCTACATGCAAAAAGATATTTAGGTTACTAGCTAAATGTATACTACATCAATGCTGACCCTGTTAAAGTGTACTGCTGGTATACTTTACACCACACCTTCACCTACACATTAGAGTATGCAGTTCTGCATAAGAATATATACGGCTGTGAGTTCAACAGCACATATGCCAAATAGCTCCTGGGATATGAAACGGTGATATGCTTAACATATTTCCCCTAATAACTTGTAATTCAATTATACCTTTTAAAGTATTCAGTCATCAGGTAAGAATATAAATAAATGGAAAAGACTTCAAGTTCAAACTGAAAGAGAGATGAAGATGAAAATTTGCCACACAACATGTGTATATTTAGTGGCAGAAATATAGGAAATCGCTTACATTTCAAAATACTGTCTGGTTGTTTGTTCTTATGAAACAGGGACATAACCTTTACAAAGACAGATTGAGGCCTAATTTCCTTTCTCACCTGATACTGTTGCACTGCCGCGCTCATTAAAACTTTTTTCATAATTTCTCATTGCCAGCATTGTCATTAGAATTACAACATCTCTAAATGACTGCCAGTGCAATTAATAATTTATTTAATCATTATAATTGTTCACGATTTGTGGGAGTGAAACACTATGCTATGTTATTTCAATAGTGATCCATCAGTTTTGAAAAAGAATGACATTTAAGTGAAAATACTGAGCTACTGTATTATGTGGAATGGAATCCATATGGTATGATGTTCTATATTTTCCTGTTTCTCATTACAAAGTAAAGAAAACACAAAAGAACCAAAAAATTACACATCTGGGTTTGTACACTAATTTCTCCTTCTATAGAAGCTTAAGACGATAAAGTGTTAATGAAAGCAAAGAGAAAAAAAGACATTTTTAAATCATTACCAGGTCACAGTACTAGTTTTCTGTTTTTCTTGGAAATACTCCACTATTTAAATTGTAAATCTAAATGTCTCTGCAGCAATATCTGAAAGTAAGAGGTGATAAGGTGGTCTGTGTCAATGTGGGAAGCAAAGGGGAGGACAGCAGGACCTTATCTGCTCCCACCTCCTATTTTATTTTGATGCACTTCAGTTTTTTTATCATGATCTTATTGGCCAAGACATGTAAAGTGAAGGTGCTCCAAGGTAGGACATCTTCCCTAACCAATCAACAAACAGAATACACTAATGGTACTGCATTGGTCCAATGAATCTTCATTTCTGTCCCACAGTATTATACAAGGGTGATGAACTTGCAGTAAAGTGATAGAATAGCTTATTAAAATGTGCAAACTACTTTTAAACATATCACTAAAAATTACATTATACCTAGTCCATTTAAACAGAATCCAAAATAATTTGGTAGGGATTACGTTTCCATTACTTATAAATGACACTGTAGCTAGCTACTGGCATTAGTGAATGCAACACTTAACTGCACTGGCTAATGATGAGAATGTACTGGGACTGGGGGTTGTGGCCTCACTGCCTCAGTTGTCCTAATTGGACAGAGAATTGCAGCACAGGCTAAGCAGAGAGAATATTTTTCATTGTGTTGATATCTTACAGATGGGACATCACCTGGCCTTACATGTTCCAAAGATGAGAGGCAGCTTTTACTTCTGTCCTGCTCTCAGAAGATTACAAACAACATGACTCACCACAGTTATGATTGTAATCTGTGAACATGTAAAGTTATTTGAACTCTCTCACGGAGAGAACTACTAACAATTTTTTTTAATAATTTCAGGTCACATACAGGGTGTCAAACTCACAGTTCAGAGTTGTCTACGGCACAACAGCGGCAAAGCAAGGGCTTAAATACACAGGAGGAGAAAGGGCATAGTGGACACACCTGGAGAACAAAGCTGAACAGAATCTAACTAACGAGACAGGGGAAGCAAAACTGAACACAACACACACAGAACAAGAGACTATCACAACAATACAGGAAGTAACAGAACATGGGAACAGAAACGCAGACTTGACACTGAGACAAACGGTAAACAAACACAGAGACGGGGACAGGACTGAGCCAGGCAGGGAAACACAGAGAGGCAGAAATACACAACCTAACTACTAAAATAGTCAAAGAACTAAAGGCACAAATAACTGACTAATAAGGGTAAGGAAAGCAAGATTGTCAATATAAACAGAACAGTAAATAACAATACAGAATACTAAGCTTTATCAAAAATACAAAACTGGAGAAACCTAAACATCCCAAAACTCAAAAACGCTGGTCCAAGACCCAGGGACTATCACAATATAAGTAGATGTTAGATGAGCTACAGTGCATCTGGAAAATAGTCACAGTGCTTCACTTGTCTGATGAAACAAAGTTTTAACTCTTTGGCCTGAATGCCAAGCATCATGTCTGGAGAAAACCAGGCACCACTCTTCACCTGGCCAATACCATCACTACAGTGAAGCATGGTGGTGGCAGCATCATGCTGTGGGGATGTTTTTCAGCAGCAGGAACTGGGAGTCAGGGTCGAGGGAAAGGTGAATGCAGCAATGTACAGAGACATCCTTGATGATAACCTGCTCCAGAGTGCTCTGCAACTGGGACTGGGGTGAAGGTTCATCTTCCAACAGGACAACAACCCTAAGCACACAGCCAAGATAACAAAGAAGTGGATACACTGTATATGGGTGATTTCCAACCCCTAGAAAGTGTAAAGCTAGTATAGAGGGTAGAATTCGGTAGGTGAATCTAATCAGCATCGTCACATAAAATAGAATTTGATGTCTCCTACCCTTGATTGAACTTAACACTGGCCATGAGCACCACAGCCTGCTCTGCACCAGTCCAGCATAGTGCATTACTGTAAATTTCACCACAGTACCACTATACCACTGTAACTATACCATACTGCCTCGTATAGTATTTCATGTAGTCTTTGAATAACACAAAATTAGTATACTTTATATACTAATTTACTTTGCAAGATGTTACACAAAAACAAAATTCAGCAACACATCATGAATAGAACCAACATCTGGTTCAAGAAATGAATTAGGACATTACATGTATCATTTAAATTTCACTGATTCAGCATTCCTTACCTTTGAAAATATGTCATTATCCTTCTTTCATACTTATTTCTTCATCTCTCAGTGTCACATTTTGACATTTGTTGTATCTCCCTGTGAAATACAGCAACTATACATTTAGCTAGCAGACACATTTTGTGACAAATTGGGCAGAAACAGTTTGTGCGTTTGGTGATATTTGTTGAGCTATTTGAAAAGTGGCAATTGAAATGACCTACCACTTAAAAAAAAAAAAAAAAAACGTACTCTGTTCATGCTCCCTCCTCTTCTATAGTCCTAGCTAGATGCGGAAGTCTTGTGACTGCAACTTTATTTCCATCTGCACCATAAGTGCATCAAAGGGACTGAGCAAGTACTCTATTCCATCACCAGAAGCAATTCCAGGTTTCAGCATATGAAAATTTAACTCATTTGACAGTAATATGCATTTACCTGCCTATCATATTTAATTGCTCATTAACTGAATTTGTTGGAACGCTGTTCTGGATTGTTCCAGCCCACTTTAACTCTTGTTTATCATAAAGTTTATTTTTGTGTTGTGGGACATAAAGGATGTTTTCCTTCCAATACAAATTGGTAGGCAAGCTTATCCAAATGACCAGAGCTGACGGCTTCCAGGATTCTACAGTTCTGTAAATCTTTTTTCTGCATTATGTTCTTTTTTATGTGTATGCTGATACCAATATTTTTTGGATAGACCAATGTTGACCAGTAGTATTGGTCTATCCATATATCAGTCAGTCTTTGTTGACTTAACAGACAAACATTTATTAGTTTAATACTCATAGAAGGGAAGCACCTGTACGGACATTCATGGTTGTCATTTTGATCAAACTACTTTATGTTTTTTCTTCTTATTTATTCTACAGTAAGTCTAATAAGACATCTTGCACTTAATAGCAACTACTGTCAGAAAATTAACAAGACAGCATTACTCATACAAGCCCCTTGGAAATATAATTTAATACTTCATTTACACCTGTTATTCTTTAATAAAAACAAAACAGTTTATTTGTTTACTTTTTACTTCTCCAGAATTGTTCACCATTTTCTCAACAGACCAGATATTTTTTCTCCTTAGACGCTCTCACTGACTGTAATTTTCCTCCATATAAGGTTTATATTTTGTGGAGCATAATCATTGCATCAAAATGAAGTAGAATATGCTAATGACTCTAATTGGACTACTAATAGAGACTGTTTCCCCAGCTTTAAGCTTTTGGGGGGTCTGTGTAATCAGTGTAGACAGTCGTTAAGTGAATGGAGAGGCAACTAGCAATGTCAGGAGAGGGCCCAGGCGGTTCCGGCTGACACTACCCCAATCTTCCAGGACCCATTAAATGGCAGTTTCAACACATTACCAACCATAACATCCTTGAATATCACTGATTTTATTTGCAGTATCAAACATTTCATTTCACGCACCATTAATGGAAAAGTGCTGAGGTTCTAATGCTGCCAAACATTTAGTAACTACCTGGACTCAGAGAACCAATTAACTCCAGCGACAACATGGCCAATTAAACACACAAATAGGTGAGTCCAGCACTGGTTACTGCCCTACTAATTTACTTTTGAATAAACCCAAGCAAAAATAGAAAGTCAGTCATGGAATGACCAGTTAAAGCGGAAGGAATAGTATGCAATTTAGAGGCTGAAATGGAAGATAATGTACAGTACCTAAAATTTAATAGGTACAGTATGCAAGGGAAAACATGTAATTATACAAATAAGAATCACAGGAATAGAAAAAAAAATAAAACAGGGTAGAAATAAGAAGTAAGTTATCTTTAATTCAATTTGACATTAGTAAATAAACTCCCTTTCAAGTGGAACTGGTTGGAAACGGTGATGAAACATAAGGAACAGAAGAATCAGATTACAAGTGGGATGGTGTGGTGCTTCACTGTAATATAATGATCCAACTCTGAATAAATTGTTAATTTATAAACACATCTGTGTGTTATTTGAATATCTGCAGTCATCACATTAGCATTCAGTATACATTACATCATCAGGTGTGCATTGTGTGTGTTGCCCTTTAATCATCTCTTTCGGTGTCAGTTTTCTATCCCATAACCTATACGTGATATAAGCCGAGGTTTGTTGCTCTTGTGTTCATACTAGAGCAACCTTACAACCTCATCTAAACTAGGTAATATTTTTTGTATTGATTTTCCACCTTTCTTGCAGTGATGCTTTCATTTGAAGACAAAACATGTCAATACACACCTGACAAACTCATATTGCAGAGGGAAGCAAAGAAAGGATAAGTTGTGGATGTTACTTATGTGAGGCATGTCATATCATAGCTTGATAATAGGGTACCAGAGCCATTTCATCTGTATGGGTTAGTGTAATGTGAAGACAACCACAGTTCATACTGACTTGACAGCCTATGGGGTTCTACTGATTAGTAGCATTACAGAATCACTGCTGCATGTGATTCCTTTGAAATTTTACTTAAAACGCAACAGAACATACTGCAGTACAATATTCATGATTAAGCATTCTTTAATTAAATTCAACACTTTTGTTGTTTTATTCCTACAGCATGTTAAACTGACAAAGAACAAGCTATAAGCACAATACTGTCAAGGTAACACAGTACCTGCACACATTAGCGGTTGCTGACATATCCAGTAGATACTGAGCAAAGTTATGATTCTGTTTCCAGTAAGTCCAGTTTTTATTTTCTCTTTACCTGTTTAACAGTGATCTGTTACAGTCATCTGACCAGTTGTTATCAGAAGTGTCATTTTGTAGTCAATGGCTCAGTCACACTAGAATAAAAATAGGACAGCAACTTTCTTGCGACTAGAAAAAAATCAAAGGTTGCCCGGTAATTGCTTTAAGGGTTTCTTGAATTCAGCAACTGATTGCAAGTAGTTGCAGCAACCAACTGGTCATCCAGCAGTTGAGGGTGTTGCAGACTTTTAAGTGCAAGGCAATTGCACAGGTGGAAGGCAACCTGTTTCCAAACAATCGCAGTCCGACTCAGACTGACTGCCATCACTCTCAAACAGATTGGCAAAGGTTTGCAAATAATTGCTAATACATTGCAATCAATCTGAGTCATTTTGTGCTGATGATTGCAACTCGTCTGTGACGTGTCTCTTTGCAATAAGGCACTCGACTCATCTGGCTGCCAGCTGATTGTCTTCTGGTTGGTCAAGTTTGTCAATCACCTATGTCATTTTGCAATCAAATCACCATCTTTCAGCAACTATGTCACTACTTGTGGAGGAATTTCTGAATTTCTGTTTCACATCTATGAGGTTCTGGTTGGATTCTTAATGTAAGTAGGTAATGTGAATCTCAGTTTAACTCTTTACCCCTTGAAAGCCTGCTAGATGTAACCCTTGAAGCTCTTTTCTAAACTAAGCAGTTTCTGTCATTTCAGGCCTGCTTATAGAACAAAATGACTGGGTGTGCATCAGAAGTTAGAGAGGGTGGTCTCTGCCTATGCAGCTACTCGTGGAAAAACCCGGAAACTATTCTAATGGTCGTCAAACCACTTCTTTATTGATATATACTGAGGTGTGAAAACTCATCATTAAGGGTACAGGGGAGGTCGTCAAATGTTGTCTTTATGGGAGAAAGAGTTAATGTGAATTTTTGTGTATGTGGATGGCAACGGATTTGCAGCAGATGGCAATAGATTTGCGATTTTCATAGATTTATCAGTTATTATTGAAGACAGCAACTGACTGAGTTCCTGTCTTTGAAGCAACAATTTCGCAGGTATCAAGATTGCAAGTTCACTGTACACAGTCGCAGTGATTTTGGTCGTGCTGTGGTCTTCAGCCCATTTTCCCTAGTGTGACTGTAGCATAAGATACTGCTATTGTTCACTTAAATTCAGCGTGTACTTCTTTATTCAGGACTAAAACCATATAAATCTGAGAGAAGGCATAAACAGCCCTAGAGGGCTATGTGTCATTAAGACCTAATCATTATCACTTGGCTCTTTCTTGGAACATGAACTTGAATCAATGTTATGTAACAACAACAAAAAAAGAAGAGACAATGGTATTAAACAATTTTGATGTTTGCTATTTTGATGCTAATACGGGCTGTAATCACATTACCAATAAAACAAAAAACAGCCCAAAATACCAGAAAGCAAGGTTTGAATTCCCTGGTCATTTACGAATGCAGTCATGCAGTATTGGGAGCACTCCAGCTGTCTGTGAGTGGAGAGTATTATTACAGAATTGTTCATAATACCACAAATGGTTGCTTCAGACCTACATTGTTCAAAAGTCATTAAGTTTCTATTTATTAAGCGGTACCTACCAAAATGCAGCTAAGATTGCAATCTTTTGTTAATGTTAACTTTTATGGTTGCCCAAACTTGATTTTTGTTATTACTGCAGTTACCTTAGTCTAATGATTTCTGGAGATATTAATTACTCCTGTATGGTATTACCAAATTCCTCTCTATTTGGTAGATGACTCTCTTTCATTGATGGATTTATTCAAAAATCACAATCTTGCAGATGTATGGTACTGTGTTAAGAGTGGCAGTGCAGCTGAATTGCTGTATTGTGGGGACAGATTACTGTACCTGATAATGATTAGAAAACAGAAGCAATAAAATATTTGGCTGCATATTTCAGAGCATATCTTACAAGGAGCTTATGTGTCAAATCACCCTTCACCAAGCCTGGCCTAGATTTGCTTTGTGTTTTAGAACCAATTTTACCTCATTGGTTTAGTTATTTATTTATTTTTTATTTGGCTGTTTAGCCTGGATTATATGGGAAAATGTGTTTTCATCCTGTTATGTATGCTTGAAATGCATGATAAACACCGGGATGTGCGTCATTTACCCTTGAACAGTTTCTCTGTTCCTCTGATTCTCTGCTCATTCAGTTAATTAGATCTACAATTATCTGTACAATGGCAGCATATTGTTATTCTGAATACTGTGAAATGCACGGTGTGTGGACAAGTGAAATGTTCAGATTGCAAAAACACTTCACTGTGTATAATACTGATGAGAAGTGCTCATGATGATGACAGCCTGACAGTTAGACAGAGCCTCTTCACAGAGCACATATGACATGAAGTATGTTTCTGTGTGCTTGTCACTGAAACTTGTGTATGGAAATTTAAGAAATCCCCCCCAAAATCAAAATAATGCAAAGGTTTTGTTTTTTTTTGTTTTTTTCTGTTGGAAAACAAAAATGTGCAAATAGTTGATTGCAACAAATTTTTCAAATATATGACAACACTGTATCAGGTGTTTCAGCCTCTCCTTGTTTACCGCTGTTCATTTTACTGGTGTTCTGCAGATGTAGGATCAGTGAACTATATTCATGACAACCACTATTTCATGTCTTCTCTTTCCCCAAACAATAATACTTCATGTCATGTAGAGAGAAATTAACAGGCATGCAGTTGTTTTAACCTCACATGCGCCATATGGAATATATGTTTCTTTTGTTTTCACATAATTCTCATACTAGTTAAAAATTTTCCAGTACTTAAATTCAAAGCTGTTTTTGGTGCAAAAACTGAAATGGTCGTATTCCAAAGATAAATGGCAGCTTCATAACTTTTAGCAGTCATACCTCTTAAATACTATTTCTCTGCCCCACCCACCACACTCCCCTTCTGTCTCGTACACACAGTTTTCATTCTACTCTTCACCTAGACATCTAGCAGTATCCTAGCTTATTGTTTAGGAGCCACATGGTAGCCAAAGGCCAGGTACCTTGGATTTGACTGGTGTATTCTCTTGTCCCATAGGACGTAAGATACAAATCAAGTTGCTTTGACCCCATTGTCCTCTCCACACTCCTAGTCCCCTAAAGGCAATACAGTGGTATGGGATCCTTTCTTCCCTTTATTTATTTTTTTCCCTTTGTATGGCTTCTGCTAAAGGCATAAGGTACATACATTTCCTTGGGTAAACCACTCGACATTTAGGCCTATGTCAGCTAACATTTAGATTTTAAAAGGTGTTTACTTATCCTGATAGCTTAATAATCAGATGGACAGATTCTTGGATTGAATCTCCATATTAATCAACACATATTTTTGATATATAACCAGAAATACAGTATTTTGTTTCAAGACTTTTCTCTTTAACTGTCATGTTAAAGAACCAGTTGCTGTCTTGATCTTGGATAATAGTAAGTGACTTATACCAATGTGTAAAAAGGTGTACTCAAATTCCTCAGCTATCCAGCATCTGAGGCAGACAAGTGGCTTTCTCTCAGTTATGTTTGGTTTAATCTCATCACAGAAGTTGAATCTCTTTTTGATGTCATGCTGGCCTTTCTCTGTCTTAATGAAATCAGCCTTGACTTAAAAAACAAATAAGCACATTTTCACCCTCTGTTTGACAGCAGATCATGCCAGTAACCTATGACCTTCATTTTCTATCCAAACATATATTCATAGGTGGCACCCTGGCTTTTCTTGATGGAAAGTGTCACAGGTGTTGGAGTCTGATTAAAAATATGATAATGTCAGTATCCTTGTTCAAAAGTCCTTTTACAATGCAGTGAAATGGAAAAATAGAATCCTAACAGAATCAAAATCTTTACAAGCAATTTTATGAACCTATTTCAGTTAAATGCAATTATCTTCTCACTATAAACCCTGTATATATCACATATATTATATAATATAGTATATTTGAAGTTGTTTATGATATTCGTTAAGAGCTCAAGGTTATAACAATATAAAATGTAATCAAAATTGCAGATTTTTAAAATATTTTTAGAAGATATTTGGTTTAAAAAAATAAATGTGTGCATACACACACCCACACACACACACACACACACACACACACACACACACACACACAGACACGCACATACATACACACAGAACCTGAACCTGAACCTGAACTGTTGATACAAGGCAAGATGGATGCTTTCATGTTGTTTACCCCAAATACTGACCCTAACATCTGAATGTCACAGCACAAATCAAAACTCATTGTAGCCTCAGTTTCCTGTTCTTAGCTGACAGGAGTGGCACCCACTGTGGTCTTCTGCTGCTGTAGTCAATCTGTTTTGTATTCAGAGATGCTCTTCTCCATACTTTGGTTGTAACAAGTGGTCATTTGAGTTACTTTTGCCTTCCTGTCAAGTCAAAGCAATCTGCCGATTCTTCTCTGACCTTTGGCATCAACTAAGCATTTTCACCCAGAGAACTGCCGCTCACTGAATATTTTCTCTTTTTCGGACCATTCTCTGTAAACACTAGAGATGGTTGTGTGGGAAATTCTCAGTAGATCAGCAGTTTTTGAAATACTTAAATCAGCCTGTCTGGCACCAATGACCATGCCACATTCAAAGTCACTTAAATCACTTTTCTTCCCCATTCTGATGCTCCCTTTGAACATCAGCAGGTGTCTACATGCCGAAATGCAGTGAGTTGCTGCCATGTGACTTGCTGATTATATATTTGCATTAACAAGCAGTTGAACAGGTCTACCTAACAAAGTGGCCACTGAGTGTACATTGTTGCTTTGTTTGTCAGCCCAGTGGGTGGAACATGACTACCTAATTTCCATCAGATGTGTTCCCTCAGTGTGGCCTAACATACTGACACCTTTGTTTTGTTGTAATTATTGATCTTAATGAAGGCCTGAGGGCTAATCTGAAAAAGGGGTGCATATGGAGCCAGAATGAGTGACACCCTTTTCCTCCTATCAAATCTGCATCCAGAGTTTCACTTTCCATCCTTGGCGGGCAATACATTTCCATTAAAACAGCCGTGTTTTTATGCCATGGTGACTGTGCCCTGCTGCACTGCTTGACCCCCTCATCACTGCTTTCAGCTGCACTCATTTGTATTTTTTTTTTAAATGTAGCAATATTTTTTTTTCTTTCCCAACATATAGACAGTCATTTTTTCCCATTGATTTCTGTACTACAAGTAAAATATTGCAGTGGCTTAAAACTTACTTTAAGTATCTAATCTATCATTTTGACCATAAGTTTTTTTAATGCCAAAATTACATAATAGTAATATAGTAGTTCAGTTGGTTAATTAATAATTTGCTACCTGGCAGCAATTTGTTATCCTTTTTGTAAGTTTAGAGCATGTTTTTTGAGCGTTCTGTTTATAAAAGGGGGATTAATCATTGTTTTCACTGACCAAAGATGCTTCTTTAGACCAAGTAAGGTAAGTTAGAAGCTGCAACAGTATAGGTCTTTCTAAACTGATAAATTATCTATAAAAGATGTGTTTTGGACTGTCTTGGGGATACTTGATAGAGTAGATCTGCTTACCTTTTAATTGTCAGAGCTGTCTACATGAACAACAATTACTCCATATTTGCAAATTGGAGCTGCTTAGTGCAGGACTGAAGCAGCTCCAGTGCTTTCAATCAGTCTGTGGCTCATTGACAGCAATGGAAAACTATTAAAATGCAAATAATATCTGGGCTTAAGTACAACTCAATGTCTCAAGTAATTCTTGAATGTGAACTTTTGGTTCATTAAAATTTTACCAAAATGTAGTTTTAACTTCCAGGTCCTCCTCCTTTCCTAACCATTAGGTTGATGGTCATTAATTAAGGCATGAACCTGCATGAAAAAATTGTGCTGAATTGCCATTTAACTTTTCTACAGTCTACACAATTTTTGTGAGTTCTGAATGTTAATGTGTAGGATTTTTTAGCTGCATTGCCAACATTCCATGCATTATGGAAGTAGTTGAAGCTGTGTCAGAAGCTTCTATCCTACTTCTCTATTTCCGGTCAATCAAGGAACAGAGAAAATAGAATAGCGTACTTGAAATATCACACAGATAATTACAATATCTGCCCAAAATCATTGTGTTTAGGAAGCAGCATTCAGGTTGGGTGCCTGATTCTTGTCAGACGAGGTGAATACGAGGCAATACAGCCCTTTACCCCACCTTCCACCACCATCCTTATCAGCACATTTCCTACAAAGGGTTAATTCAATCATGTCAAGGTTCTCTGCTCTGTTGCTTGCCTCTGCCATCATACTTTAGGCGCAGTGGAGCGTCTCTTCATTGATGGCACCTTTGGCTTCACAATAGAAGCTAATTTGTTAGAATCTTTCACAGGTCAGAGGCTGCTTAAAGGCGAGGAGGGCGCCTTGGCCACCGGAAAAATAAAGCCAAGTTTATCCACTGAGTTGGAGGGGGCAAATTAAATGCCTGGTCATTTTATGATGGTAGACATACAAAACATAAATATCCATTTTCTTTACTTCAATACAGTCCATGAGATCTTGCCAGCCATCCCAGTTAACACAGGTTAATAGATTGATTCCAGTGACATGGATCATAATGAACAGTAAATTGTTTTATCTCTTAAGTCTTATTTGGTCAGCCAGGAAAACATATGAGGTAATATGGCTGAGGCTAAATGGAGCGTATAATAGATCTCTCACTAAGGCATAAGGATAGGTTGATGGCAGGGCTATGATTAATGAAAATAATAATGCTCTTGAAATTGAAATTTTTCTCTCTCTTTTTTTGGCCTTTTCAACTCTTTCCTGCTATGGTCATTCTGACTGTTCATGCACAGAGTGACTGATGTGTGGTTGCTAGTGTCTTTATTTATGTTTGTTAAATCATTTTCACAGGAAGGTCTGGCCATGATAAAGACTCTAGCTTACCATGAACTCTTAATGGCCAGATGTATGAGGCTCTAACAGGGTGGACTTTTTATAATTCAATTTCCATGTTAAAGTATTGGCAGAAAGTTAATGATGAAGCTACCTTTTTTAATATGTTGTACCATACTACTAATGTTGATAAAGCTGACATTGCACTTATTTTTAACAGTATATTTTAAAAAAGCAACAGAATTTGCTCTTCCCTCTCAATTTTTCAATCTCAATTCGCATTTACTCATTTAAAGACATCAGTTCAGTGCTACAGCTCCTGCTACCTTCTATTCACTAGAGGCAAAAAAAAAAAAAAAAAACTTGCAAAAAATCAATGACTTTTAATTCTGCACTATT
The DNA here is from genome assembly GCA_015108495.1 of Heterochromis multidens. Lineage (NCBI taxonomy): Eukaryota > Metazoa > Chordata > Actinopteri > Cichliformes > Cichlidae > Heterochromis > Heterochromis multidens. The sequence goes on along the minus strand of VUQS01000549.1, from coordinate 38,271 downwards.
GATATGCTTAGATAATGCAGCAATTGAACTGTGCCTCTGCCAGTGGTGATGAGGAGCAGTAGATGAAGAGTAATTGGGCCCTGACCCTTGTGTGCCTCGGCCACCATATCACCCAAGCTTCCCCCAGCACATTCTCTCCTACAAGCAGGAGGGCTCATTTCGCAAACCCTCAGTGGTGGCAAGGTGATAAATTACAGTTCTTAACTATCATTGATTACTCAGTGTTTCTCCACTTTCTGTGACAACTGTTCAGTCACTCTGAATGGCTCTTAATGGCACATTAGAGAGAAGAAAGCATATAGTTTCCCTAGCATTGATTAAACTTGCTTGTTGCTTAATAAAGACAAACTGACACTTTGGTAGCCTGTGACCAAGTTGAGACATAAGACCCATATCATGTACAGCAATGGGATAACACTTGGGCTGCCCCCCGAAAGTCGAAGCATCAGTCGAAGATCCCTGATTCTTCTCAGATTCCTCAAGTTGAGCATTTGTTTGTCCATTTGACAACATGCACCATGCTTACTCTTAACTGATGAAAGAAGCAGGAGACTGAAGGGCAGTGATTTTCTTGTTTCCAGCTGAGACTTTGCCTTTAAGGAACATGGCCTTGTGGGTAATTTGTGTGTCCCATATTGTGAAAAGTGAGTGATTCTAGTACAAAGAAGTGGTATTAGTACATAGCCATTATACCATAAAGTGTCTAGATCTGACTATGTTTTGGGTACGAAGAGTGAAGGTTACCAGCTAATGCACCAGGCTGAAGACAGAGTAGCTATTTGAGTTTTTGAACAACGATCATGGCAAACTACTTGAAGCCAGCCTCTGTGACTGAAAAATGAAGCCTACACGGAAGTGCCTGGTACAAAAAACTGTTTTGCTCTCTATGGAGAGCTTCCACTTCATAAAAGCTGTATGGTGGGTGACTTTTTTTAACTCGTCAATTTGGATATTGTTAAGGCCTAAATAAGGTGCATAGTCACTATTGCTGATAGCTGTGCCTTGTGGAGGATTTTTAATGGGCTTACCTGACAAATAGTGTGACCTGCTGTGTGTTACAACCTGTCCAGAAAGTTTGCGCTTAGTTTTGGTGAGTGAAATTCCGATATTTTAATAGTCTGTCACTAAGTAGATACGTATGTCTTTGAGTTGTACCAGTACAATATATGGATATGGCTTACTAACCAAGCTTGTTAGTGACAACTTAACACTCAATTCATTGCTTGCACCAAAAAAACAAATAGACAAGCAAAAAAACACATTAAAAAGAATAGTGTTCAAAACACTATTGTGGCTTCAAAATGCATCACTTCAGTTCATGCCAAGTTGCAGCTCCAAAATATGGCCATAATCTTAGGCAGAAGTGCTTTTTTTCATCAGATTTTGATATATATAAATATATATATTTATAAAAGGAATGTTTTCACAGGTCTCTATGCAGTCCTGTGAAAAACTAAATACACTCGTATTTCTTCAATAGGAACTAAGAGGGTAAGTAGCAGCCAGGTGCTGCTAATCAAATGCACTTGATTAATTAATCATCAGCAAGTGTGAGCACCTCAAAAGCATTTTGTCATTTTGCTGATCTGCAGCATTCAGCAACGATCTTAGAGAAGCAATTCCTGCTGCTTATCAGTCTGGGAAGGGTCATATGGCCATTTCCAAATAATATGAAGTCCATCAGTGAGAGAGAGTATTCAGAAGTGTAAACAATTCTAGACAGTTGCCAATCTTCCCAAGGTCAGAAAAAATAAATACATCTCAGACTCTACAGACCTCAGTTAATCTGTTAAATGTTGCAAAGTTGCATCTGAACCAACCACACGATTTTTTGAACAATGACATTTGGACAGACAAGACCAAAGTGGAGATGTCTGGTCATAAGTAAAAGTGTCACACTTGGCGAAAACCAAACACAGCATATGAGCACAAATACCATGCTCAGTGGTGGAGGGGTGAAGGTTTGTGCTTGTTTTGCAGCCACAGGACCTGGGCACCTTGCAGTCATTGAGTCAACCATGAACTCCTCTGTACACCAAAGAATTCAAGTCCATCTGTCCAACAGCTAAAGGTTGGCCAAAATTGGGTCATGCAACAGGACAATGATCTGAAGCACAGCAACATATCTACAACAGAATGGCTGACAAATTAAAGAATCAAGGTGTTGCAATGTTCCACTCAAAGTCCAGACCTCAACCTGATTGAAATGCTGTGGTGGGACTTTAAGAGAGCTGTGCATCTCAAGTAGAATGGGCCAGATAAAGTCATACTCTCTCTCTCTCTCTCTCTATCTAGCTATAAGTGTAGCTCATCAAATACTGTACCAACACTTTATTCAGTAGGTCATACCTCACTTGTCTATAGACAGCACATGCGCCTCATTTCAAGGAAATCAAAGCTTTTAAATAGTTTTAATTTAATTGCATTTAATTTTTAATCAGTGATTTTTCCTGCCCATTTAAGTTATCTAAAATCACAGTTAAAATAATCCTTGTTTTGTTTTGACTGCACAGTATTTATAATTTTTTTTTTTAATGATAAAACATTGAAATGTCACTCTTGTCTTTGACTTGCAGGAATGGCATGAGGCTTTAAAAGAATAGAATGAATGAGAAAGCTCCATCTGCCTGTAATGTGAAGACATCTATGATAAACCAATCTCGAGATCCAGTGGTGAGATACTGACAAGGGCCTGAGGTCTACATACCTAAATCCAAGCTAAGAAGATAGACGGTGAGGGTTTTTGTTAACAAAGATAGGCTTTACCATCGTGGCATTCTTCTTGCTGGGAGATGTGATGCTAAAATGGCTTGTAAGTGGTTCGCTGTATTCCCAAGCACAACAAGCTGAAAAACTAACAAAAACAAATCTTTATCCCTGTAAAGCCCCACTGAAGACAGACATTAGTACATGAAACTTTAAAAACGTTGTTGTTTCAAAGTACTAAATAAGATAAGGAGCACACGAAGTTAAGAGAAGAACTGTGTCAACATTATATAAATGCATCTACAGCTAAGGGTAGGACCTCCTGTGATGTATGAATGCTTATTGACCTAACGGGTGTGACGGTAGTGACTTCCTGTTGGGCTTATGAGGTTTCCAGATCCCCCGAGATGAATTTGTACTAGACCGACTGAAAGAAAACAAGATAGTAATCCTTGGCTTAGACTATTAGACAAAGGGAAGGACTAAAACAGTGTTCAACTCTGTGCTGCAATTAACATTTCTGGTGTATTTTCTTTTTGTTCAACCACAGCTTTTATAAATCTAAGTGATATTTTCAGTAAGCATGTCATCTATGAGACAACAACAAGTTTGGATATTTGCATTATGCCTAGGAAATATAACCTAGATATAAAATCATATTGAATATGAGCATCTCAGTCACTCATCTGTCTCTTAGATTAAGCAACTAGGCATGCTGTGTGTTTATCTCTGAAAAGGCAAGGAAACCGGTTTTGACTTTTTTGTCAGCTTGTGACCCACTACTCATCGGACTGACCCAGTCCATCAACAAAATGTCACCAAAGACAAATAAAAAAACAAAAGAAATGAACCCTCATTTGAATAAGGATAATATCATAATAGTGGAAGGCTGAGTAGTCTATAAGATTCTGTTGGAGAGATTTCTATTGTATCTAAACCTGATGTCAAAATGCCATGAGAGGTGTCCCCCTGCCAGGTCAGTATGCTTCTGAGGTCGGGGCTTTTGCCCTGGCCTGGGCTTCGGGCCACACTGACTCTAGAGTGGGCCTGGCACTGCTGTCAACCACACATCATGTGAAACTGCAAAGCTGAACCAGTATAACAGGGTTAAACTGATTAGCAATGCACTTGTGTTCAGTGGGTCACAGTTTGAAGAACAAAAGTGACATTAAAGGATCTATATTTCTCTCTTGGTTCCCTAATGCCATCACTTCTCTTATCATACAAAAGTCTGCTCGGCACCCCTGACAGATAGGTGCCATTTTTCTATTCACTTTAGCCTTTTCTTTCCCTTCTCTGTGACTATCACAAATCCCCTGCACCCTGAGCCCAGTCCTCAAATTCTTAACCTCATGTCTTCCCCCTGTCAATACAGGGACTCTTCTTTTCACTTTTAACTCTCGCTTTTTGGCTTGTGCTCAAACTTCTGCGCTGTCTTTCAGTTTCCTTCTCACTTTCACCCACACTCATCCCTGGGAAATGTAGATCTTTTCCTGACAAGTTCCTCAAGAAGCAAAGCCTCTGGAGATCATCAGCAGAGCTCTGCCAAAAAAATGCGTGGGAATAGCTGGGATGGGAAGGGGAAGGGACTTTTAATTGTTTTTCTTTTTTTTTTCTTCTTCTTCTTCTTCTTCTGGAATTAGTCACTGGGAAAAAAAAAATCTGTGATTGTTCCTTTATTTACTTTACAGTGAGTAAGGATTCAAACTGTGGGTGGCAGTGACTGCTTAAATGGGAGACTCAATATAATAATATTCTAAGGTAACTCTAGCACTAATGTTTGGAAATTTTTTCCATGTGATACAAATTATGCATATTAATTCTGTTTTGTATGATATAAATCAAGCTACTTTGAAGAGTGAAAATTATGTACTGCCTTTGTTTATGCACTCAGTAACCTCCCTGTATCAACAGCTGGAATAACAAGTGCTGTATTTTGGTGTTCATTAAGAGCTCACTCAGATGATTTCCTGACTGCAGGCATTTCAAAGTTCAGCTCAGGGGTTGAGGGCAGGAGAGTACTAAAAAAAGGAACACATACATTTATAAACCTGCAAATCTTATCCATATAAAGGCTAAAATATGATATATTATCAACATTGCATTTATGTCAGTGTTTGTAAGTTTATACAGTATTAGTGACATTTATATTAAATTGCAAAGTAAGTGGTCAGTGTTCTATACTGTGTGTATACTGCTCTTTTCTACTGATGTGCTGGTTGGTTTTGGTTCATTTTAGATAATGTTACCTCCAGTAGTGTCTGGGGTGAAGAACTGATGCATACCTACAAAGAAAAGACAGCACACTATTGACATGATTAGTGCTTACAAAACTGGAGGAAAACTGGTGTCACATGGTGAAATCAAGACCAAAAAATGTTATGTCTTAGCTGAGGACTATTTGTTTGTGGGCTGACAATAAAATGTGGATTTAAGCCTTTTGTTTCTTGAATGGTATGATTGGGTTACACAAAAATATAAAATATTAATAATAATAATCAGACTTTAACTTTAAAAAATGGGCTTGGTTGTGAAGAAATCACAAATGTTGTTTCTCTCTGAAAGAAGATGATCTCAAATCTGCAAAGACTTTGTAAAATAGTTTGTTTGCTGAGCTGTTGCACAATGTCAGTTACCATCTTTTCTCATTGATGGACATAAGAAGGCTTCCATTGTTCAGACACAATAAGCCTCCATTCTTAAAGCAGATAAGCATAACAAAGTAAACGTAGGGGGCCGTCAAACATCCAATACTAGAAGTGTCCAAGTGACACTATTTGCATATTAGCCATTCTCAAACAGGAGACAGCTGAATAAGTTGTATTGATTAAAGTAGTCTTCTGACAGTTACTTGCATTTACCCTTCTGTGATGCTGTATTATTCCCAATTAAAATAATATTAAAATAATAATAGTAATGGAACTGCTTAGCGATAGAAGAATGAATGTTTGGACTGAAGTGTTCATCTCCTTATTTTGTTATGAAAGTATTAAATTACCATGTAGGATCTGCTCCTTGTTGGTAGAGCTCCATGTTTTCCATCATGACTATTTATGTTTCAATAAATCACAAGCAAATCAGGGAGCGCACATTTGCCTCATTAAGTTACTCACTTTATTGTCTTTACATTGCATGAGGAGCTGCAATTGGCTGGATTGGTATTTCTATTACTGAAACGCTACAGGGGGCTGATTACCAAACAGTACTCCAAAGCTAACAAGTGGCTAATGTAAAACAAAGTAAGTGATGTAAACCACGCAACTAGATATTCTTGCAGTATTTTCATTTGTACGTGGAGGAGGAGTGGGGTTGGTGGGTGGGGGTGGGGGAGTCCACATGTGGATGGTGGCATGCTGCAGACGTCTAAACTAGTGCCTGGGATATGAATTGCTGCTCCACAGGAAGCAGGCTGGCTGGTTTGTTTAGCTGGATGTGATTTCGAGTGGCAGGAGGGGGTGTTGCCTGATCATATGAAACACAATGGGGCATACTTTCTGAACATGACCATTAGGCAATAATGACGTGGCTCAAGTCCAAGCCATTTGCCGTCCGTGTCTGCAGATTAAGATATGCACCTCCATGTATTAATCAAATAGTGGCCTCTGTGTGAGGGCAGTATGTGAGTACATGTTTCTGAAGAAATTTGTCTTGTTTTTAACCAGAGAGGAAAACAGAAAATACTCATTTGGAATTTTGCAACCGAAAGACATTAACAGCAAATTGTTGCTGGTAATGATTACCTTGGTTTAGGTTTTTTTTTTTTTTTCCTTTTCCATAAAAAAAACTGATTCATTTTTGCAGAAGCGACCATTGCCCTCAGCCTAACTTGCACCATAATAATGTCCCTCGTGTGCAGTCCTATAAACATTTGACTAAATACTCTATTAACATATTGAACAAACAGAAAAAGACAAAGAAACCCAGGAGTATCCTATTGCAGGAAATAACTAGTCTCATTTTCTCTGTAACTGATTCCTGGAAAGGAGCTACATGAGAGAAAGAAGTCAAGCAGTGGGATTTAGAACACTGAACAAGATGGATTCTTCCAAATTCTAATTGGAGAACAGTTGATTTAATTGGTATCCATTTGGCTGACAAAAGAAAGCAAGAGTAGTGGGCAGGAAGGAATGCCTCTGGGGCCGATGTGAACATGAAGTGGCTCTGCTCAACGCTCAGGGACGGATCACTTCCAAAGACAAACCGTGGGAGCTGGCAGGACAGATTGCAGTGGGAGGGAAGGAGGGATGGAGGGAGGTGGTAGTGGTGGTGGTGGTGGGGACAAAATTCATGGTAGAGTGAGGAGCTTTCAATGGAGAGGCATCTTTATTTGGAGAGGGAGGCATTTTAGACACAAAACTCCCACTATGGGTAGTAATGTGTAATGTGACACTCACCCTGAGATGAGAGAAGTGGATGTGGTTCAGCGGGTCTTGTAAACGCAGGCTTTGGTGACAGACACATCTAAATTATAGTGACCAAAACAAACTGTTTGATTCTCAAGTTTCAGAATGAACATGATAATATTTGTAACACTAAATAATTTGAGATAAATAAAAAGATGTAAATGCTTTCTAAAAGTTTAGATTAAAGCCCTGTAGCCTTGTGGTCTTCAAATTAAATCCATCAATAACATCATATTTCTGGAATGTTTGAAGGTCAGTCAATAATAATCTCTTTACACATGTTGTAATGGCAGTCATTATAGGACAAGGCTGGCTTTCACAATAACCTATCAGAAACAAGGTTTTGTTTTTATATCAAGACCTAATCATGAAGCTCTCTTTCTTTGTGTGTGAGCTTGTGTTGTCTGTGGAGAAAAGAAAAAAAAAGAAGTCTGAGGTGTGTTGTACTGTAGCTTGCACAGAGCAGAGGGGGAACCCAGGTGTTGGAGTGTTTTTACTGCCTCTGTAGAGAGGAAGGGTGGGAGAGCAAGGGCAGATGACCTGGAGGGGGTTCAGAGGCAGGGGCTGTGCTTAGGAGACCTTCACAGCCTGCCTCAGGGGGATACAGCCACTGCTTATCTCTTCCTACACTTTTACTTCTTTTTTATCCTCTTCCACAGTACTGCTTTCATTTCCCTTTCCTTTCAGTTTAGGAGGACGGGTACGCCGGCATTATTTCCTACCAACGCCAGCCATTGTATTATCTGCTGACAAGCATTTTCTAAGAGTGGAAATACTCCTTTCTTCTCTTCTACAGCAAATATTTGAACCTGGTTTGATTATAAATCTAGTTGTGAAGTACTCCGGGATTAGCATGTCTTTAATCATTTATTGAGCATTGGCCAATTTGGAGCACAACACACACATATACACACACGGACAAGACACCTCTACAAAGACATAGTATTATCATGATGACATTAATGGTTCTATACAAGACTTCTTTTCTTGTATTTAGTTTGAAAGCCTGGTTACAGCGGCCCTTTCCCCGTTGTGACTACAGTATGTTTTAATCCTCCTACAGTATATGACAGGCTTGCCCTCACCTTGCCCAGCACTTAAAGAAGCAATCTTTCAAAAAGTCCCCTTAAAGCCTATGTGAATGTGCTTCCGTTCAGAGGAGAGTGCAGTATGCTGATGGAGAACGGGCCCATTCCTGATGTAAATGAAGAGATGCATATCACTGTTAATCCATTGCTTTGTAGTCACGGCCATACCCAAAGTCTGTCTAATTTCCCTCACACTCCCTTTTGCAGCCAGAAGTGTATCGATCGGCAGTAATTGAAGTGTACTTGATAATCTGTAAGGCAACAGGGGAGAGGGAGACCCTCAACTCTCACATCGATGCACACAGAATGGGGCTGTGGGGTTGTGTGTATTTGAGTGTGAGTGTGTGGTGCAAGGGGGGCTCTCTAATGTATGGGCGGGTAAGGCAACACCCCCCTCACGGCTTCTTCTCAGCTGATTAAACTCATTGAGAGCCAGACAAGTGGAACAAATAGATATAAAGGTTTGCCTGGCAGCTTACAGCCATTCAGATTTCTTCATTGAAACGGCAAGCATCACATCTACATGGCCCGCTTTATGCTAACATTAAGCAACTGGAGAGCCTGTTTTTGAAATGAACCCTACATTACGGACCGCACTCACTAAGACATCTCAGGTGGAAACTTTAAGAACATGAACAGACACATTTACTTCTGGGCCAATTAAAAATGCAGTAGACAATCAAGTATAATGTTGATGATTTCTCTTTTAAAATGAAACAACAGACTGAAAGCACAGTGTGCTATTGCAGCATTAGGCAGTCAGGTTTTTCCCTTAGAATCTTGCTTTGTTTGAACTTGGACCAAATCAACATTGCTGATTTTAACTGATTTTGCAATCAATTAGCAAGAACATTAGGGAAAAAAGATGTATGTATTTCTTGCTTTACCCCATCATAAAATTTGTTGACTTTACAGGTGTGCCTTTTTTTTCTATAGTGTTATTTATTGTGCTTGTTTCATGCAAGTTATTTTGAAATATCTGAAGTAATGTCTGGTGTTTCTTGAAAGGACAAGTGGCATGCAATAGGTTGTTTTTATATGTTAATGAAACATTTAAAGAAATAATGAAAACCAGATAAGAAACAACATTTTCTTGTAATTTTCAGAAATTTTTTAAAGGTAGATTCGGCCCCATTTTATTTTTAAGTTCCAATCTAAAGAATATGCAAAAGTATAACTATAAAACAATGCAATTTTTCACTATCCATATATTGTGTGGCATAAATCAACACCATGTAGTGCAAAAATGTTAATACTTTGAAAAAAAACAACTGTTTTGGTTTTGGAGTTGGGATGCAAGTGTAACAGAACTAAATTATTAGCAGTCCTTGACACCAAGAAAAACAGCCCCAGCATCTTAAAGTCTGAGACTGATGAGTGATTATGGTTTCTGAGCGGCTGGGGAAACGGTTGCTAGATGGCTGGTGGCACAATAAAGGGCATGCAGATTAAAGATGATTAAGAAAATGTGTCATCTGTAAATGTTATGAGATGATTCTGAGATATTGAGGGTTGTTATATTTTTACAGTGATGATTATGACTATGATGTCTGGTTACATAATGATGGTTTTCCTCTCTATAATTATCCTAATTGAGGCTACAGGAAAATACAGTATATGTAGAGAATGCTAGGTTTTCCACACTGTTGTGATATACAGTTCCTACAGAAGTACACTCATTGTGTCATAAAAATGATGCAAAATAGTGCATATTTAATTGCTCTAGGCCTGGTGTTGGGGTGAGGTTAAAGAAAAAGGCCGGGGCTTTCTCTTAAAGCTTGTTTGTAACTTCTCTGTGGCAACTGTTCAATCCCACAAGAATGTTTCCATAATGGCTCTCCTATTTAGTTTTTAGAATTTTGCTTACCATTCTTTTTATTCACAGGATAGAAAATACAGGATAGAAATCATAAAACAGAAACAAAGAATACTAAACCAGTCTTACGACAAAAAATTATATAATTGTAATCCCCAAATCAGCTTTTATTATGACCATTTAAAATATGCTAAGATGCAGGCTTACTTGTGAATAAGTCTGCATGACAATGTAAATTGTCAGTTACATGTTATCTCTAGCATTATAGTAATGATTTCTCTTGTGCTTGACAGTCATAGTTTGGACATTAATTATTAATGAAAGAACGTGTGTAGACTTAACCTTTCTGAGGCTAGGGTTATACTTTCTCCATTTGTATGCAATAGTCCACTAGGGTCCGAGTGACTTGAATTTCCTCACCAGAGGGTATACATGAGGCTCTGTGCAGATGTCCTTGTACCCTCTAATTTGCTTTGACCCTGTGGACTTGTGTGTGGCCCACTAGACTACACATGCACAAATTGCGCATGCGCTAAAAGACCAAAATGGTCATGGACTTTGAAGAGAGGCTGCTACCCATATCTATGCAGTTAATCTTTAAAATCACATAAAATGACAATTAAATTTGCAATAATTGGGGAACAGAAATTAGGCAGACTTTAGGGAGAAGGACAATTAATCTTCCTGTAGTCACACATGTACCATTCATGCTCTGAATGCACCCTCCAGGTGATCTAGAAAATACAACATACATGTCTGTAGCGTCCACACCTGTCTGCAGCTTTCTGTGTGTGCATCCGCGAGGGAGTAAAATCCCGGCCAAAGCCTTTACACCCAAACTTCACACAACTGAACCTCTGTGCCCTGCATGACATACACACACCTGCTTGCACACACACACATATACACAGAGAGAGAGGGAGAGAAATGTTTCGCCGAGTGTCTCACCCTGCAGAGAAAATAAGAAATAACCATAACTCCTTCCACTGCCAACCTGCCCTGCATGACCCCTGTTTTAAGTGGGTAGCAGGTAATTGCTGAGGCGGTGTTACCCATCAGCCTACAACTCCATGTGTGCCTTATGTGTCATCTCTATTTATTATATTCTGCACGCTCCCTGGGCCTTGGTAATCAATTTCACAAGGATACAGGGCTGATATCAGCTGCCGTGCACATTATGAGGCGAGCCCTCCTCTTATCAAGTGCAGAATTGCCGGCTAGAGGTCATGAACAGATAAACAGGGATGTAACACAACTCCCCCACTCACCTGCCCCCCAGTGAACACGAAGGTGGGAAGGTGATGTTGTGAGGGGGGTACAAAGAACAAAACACCCAGCAAGGAAGAGGTTGTGACCCTTGTAAGGTGCCTCTTGTTACGCCCGACCTTCAGAATTTCATCATCAGTGCTTCTGTCTGCTTAATAATTCGGAAGCTCCCGTCTCATCTCTCTCTTGAGTCAGCGTATGTGGGTGTGTGCATGTTTGTGTGCGGTGGGGTTATGAGGCCCGCCGACACCCTCTCTCTGATTATCTCCAAGCACTCTTTCCAGACCTTTATAGACCAACCACAACTCCATCAATCATTTGCCCTGCTGTCTTACTCTTCAGCCTGACCCATGTCCCACCTCACCACTGCTGGACTAATATTATCTAAAGCTGTGCCTGTAGTGGTATGCACCAAAAAAAAAAAAAAAAAAATCCTCCCAAAACTTTGGGTTTTAAAATATACATATGTTTAGAAGGCGAGGAATCAGATGCAGACAAATTAAATTTAGTATTGCATTACATTCTTTTTCCTTCATCAAGTCAAACTGGCTGTTGAAGAATTAGGCAGCCACAGTTGGTGAGAGAATTAAGAATCTATGTTTAAACATGCTTTCAGCTCTAAAGGAGAGATGTCAGACTAAGAAAGTGTTTATAGAGATCATTTGTGGTCAGTGGACAAGTCGTGCAGCAGTAGAAATGTCATGCAGTTGCATCAGCCTTAGTAAACATTAATTATGAGTCCATCTTTGTTTACTCATCCCCACACCCCACACTGGCAGCTGTGCATATTTGCCAAGAGGATTGGATCTCCATGTCACTATTTTGGTGATATGCCTTTACTATCGACCTTGTGTATTTGAGGAAAGATGTTATTATTAATCGCTAAACGGGTCAGCACTGTGATTTGAGAACTGACTTAGTAAGTAAGGGAAACTTGGTTATAAAATATTTTATTGTTCACTCTTGTGTTTTCCATAACAAAGTTGCTCTGTGGTCACCTGCCTTTTGTTGTAGACATGTGTCTGGTTCTCTCAACCTGCCCCCGCTGCACAGCTGACCTTGTGCAGCCTTTCCAGGCCAAAGACTTGATGAGTGTTTTTTTTAGCCCATCCCCCAACATCCCTCGGCATGTGCGCTGCACATCCGCTCTGTCATTAAACCCTCCACCCGTGGCTTTAGGACCCAACCATATGGTGCAGCTAGTGGAGTGTTGCAAGAAGGGCTTGGCTTTGGTCATAATCTGAAAATCAGAAAAGAGGTTGTCTATGATGACATCACAACCAATCGCCTGAATAGCTATCTGTCCTAGCGTGTTTGGGTGTGTATATTATGCGTGTGTGTGGATCTGTTGACATGTGTACACACATGTGTGCATCTTCCATACTTTGTGTGTTGTGCACTCTCAGCACACAGTGAAAGTGACAAGAGACATGCAAACAGCATACTTACTAAGTATTTCTGTGAATAAGTTGCAATGAACGTTTACACTATATGGTAAAAAAAAAAAAAAAAATATATATATATATATATATATATATATATATATATATATATATATATATATATATATATATATATATATAAAAATAATATTTTTTTTTTAATAA
>VUQS01000549.1:0-19843 GCA_015108495.1 Heterochromis multidens | reverse complement strand
CACCTCTTATAGTGGCTAACTAATCTTGTTATTTTTTAGGAAGTGCTATATGTTTTTCATGCTAAATATGTTTAACACATTTGCTACATTGTGTTTCAGCAGTGTGTTTTTTATTTTCTGTTGCAATCCAGCATGAATTCATAATAAATGTGACTGCGTCCATCAGCACCTCGCTGGCAGCATAGTTGTCTGGCTCTCGATGTTTAATCTATTAAAGTGCACCCTTGCCTTTTTTCCCTGACATTGAGAATCTGAAACTGGCTTTGAGCGGACATCATGTTTGAGCATCAGACTTCCATTGACACGGGCATATTCATACCATCTTGTCTTACTGATGGCATGACTTTACAGTTATTGAGCTGTTGTTGCTGTTTAGTTGTTGTTGTTTTTTAATCTATCTCTGTTAAAATAACACTGGTACTGTTAACTGTTGAGTGGTAACAGTGAGCGGTGTCTGCACTAAACCAGAACATAAACTTGTATTTATTGCAAACAGTAATCAAAGTAGAGAAACAATATGGCTGGTAATAGTCTTCAAATGTTTGTCAAAGCAATTATGTGTTGTATTTTATCAGTTATATTGTTAAAATGATTGCTGATTCACTGGAGCTAAATGCTCCACTGCAATCAAGCACATGATTGTAAATACATAGATGTAAATTAAGAGAGGGAGATAAAACTTAATTCGCTAACACATAATTCTCACATGAATTCATACAACTGTAGATGATCAAGTTAATAATAATAACGATAGAATGCTTTTCATGTTGCTAGGGCATATTGTACAAAACACAGTGACCTTGTGCTCAACTCAAGAAAAGATTATTCTCGGTTATTTAAAGAGATTAATATGAGAACATCTGACTTCCTCAGAAACACCTTGTGTTGTCTAATGATGATGTAAACGGTGATGACGATGGTGATGATGACTTCTTATCACCAAAAATTAAAAAAAAAAAAAACTTGACTTTTTTCAGATTGTCTGTTTATTAGAAACTCTCCTGATTCCTCTTTGCCTTATGCTACTTTTGAATTCTTTCTGTCTTCAGTATGAAGGAACAACTGCAAGTGACGTGATTAGCCTAAGTAATGCTGTAACAAGAAGTGAAAAGAAAGCAGCAGTAGCTGGTACTTTAAAGTGTCAGAGTCTTTGTAGCAATGACTAGTTTATGATGCTGATGTCAAGCATCACACTCAATGAGGCCTTTGTCCTAGGCTGAGACCAGGGCAGTGGGAAAACTGCCCACTCTTAGTCGGCAGGCCCATCCATCTTTCCATGAGGCCTTGCCATCCCCTTTGCACCAAAACTCTTGTGTATTAAAGATCTCTTGGGTTAATGCGCTGGAAAATTGGCTTGCATTTTTATTGGTGGAGTCCAGCTAAATGAAAGAAAAACAACTCATGGAGGGTAGAAAAGGACGAGAAAAATATCTAGAGGAATCACTGTAGAGGGCAGGCCCTCAAGACTTGTTTCCTGTGACTTCGATAAAAGAGAACCTTGTGTCTGACTTGCCAGAGATGATACTGTGCTCGGGCTGAGTATAGCTCCATCCATTTATCATTACCGTCATAACCAGTGGTTGTTACTGCTGAAGTATTGACCTGGGCCCAATGTCTGTAATAGGTCATTAGAGATAAATCTGAAGGGAACGCCAGTGATGACAGAAACTGTACAAGAAATATACCACCCATTTCCAAACAATCTGGGATCCTGTGTGTAATGTAAATAAAACCTTGTATTTAATTGATAGACACCATGTGAATTACTAAATCCTAGAAAGGCTATTTTGAAAAAGAAAATAAGGGCATTATAAATTTAATGCCAACACATGTTGGGATTAGGGAACAGGAGTCTGGAAAACTTGCGTAATCTTAAAGCATCTGTAGGCTATTTGACAACTATTATCAAATTAGGTTATTTTCATTAACCATGCTTCTAGCTTTTTGGCCCTTTATTGCAAAGAGGCTTTGTCTTTCAGAAGTAAAGTAATGGTTCACCACTTATTGATGTGTAGAAATCTTTGCATGCAAAACTCAAAGGCCTTCAGGTAGTACTGCATTAAAAACAGACACAATTCCAAAGTGGAAATTATTGCATGGGCTCAGGACCACTTTTAAAAGCCATTCTCAGTGAACAGCAATTGTAACTGTATCCACAAATGCAAGTTAAAACTTAATGATGCAACGAAATACTGTCCTGTGGTTGAAATAATGAAAATTTCATAATCTTCCTAGAAATCATATATGTGTCTTCCTTGAGGTTAAAGACGAGCAGGACCGTCCAACCAGTTATCAGCACACAAAAACCACTGGTGCAATAGTTCATAAGGCACTTGCACACTTGTGAAGGCATTAATAATGCTGAATGATATATGCTGGTTTTGAAGGAGCATATATGCTGCTATCCAGCCAACACCTTTCTGGACTGGTCTTTCTGCTCTTACTGAGCACTCAAAGCACTTTTACACTTTTTCACATATTTATACAGCATTTTATACACTTCAAGTACTTTTTTCTGTTATCTGCATCCGGGGGGGGGTTCAGTATCTTGTCCAAGGACATGCAGACCGGGCTGGAGATTAAACCACTCATTTTCTGATTAGTAGACAACCTGCTCTATGTTCTGAACACTGGCTGTATTTTTTTTAAGGGAAGACTTTGCTTTTTTCAGCAAGACAATGCCCAGCCATATTCTACACATATTCCAATCCCATGGTTCCAAAATAAAACAGTCAAGGTGCTAAACTGGTCTTCCTGTCACCCATTGAAAATATTTGGTGCATTATGAAATGAAAAGCATTACAAAGGTGGGTTGCAACTATTGCACACAGCTGAAATCCTTTATCAAGAATAAAAATCGTTCTTTTCAAAAAACCTACAGCAATTAATCACTTTAATTTATAACTGATTACAGTGATGCAACACAAATGAAAATGTGCCCTTGTCCCAGATCAAATTCCACACATATTAAAAACAGACACAATTCCATAGTGGAAATTATTGCATTCAAAAGCCATTTTCAGTGAATACATATTTCAAAAAACAATAATATTTCTGAGTTTCAACATTTGACAGTCTGTTCTATTTTAAATTTAATAAATATAAATAAATATAAATTTAATATAGGTTTTAAATGATTTTCATATCGGTTTTTAACATTTTGCACATTAAAACTTTTTTTTTTTGAGAAATGGGTTGTCCAAATCCATAAAGTTTGTCATCACTGCATCTTTTTACCGCAGTAATAAGTTTACCACTGTGGGTCTTACTGACACATGCAGGCTGCCTGTGTCACCCACTCATTCTTTTTGATGACAGAGCTTAAGTTAAACCTCAGCATGGAACACATCAGTGCGATCAATGAGTGTGGAGTGACTGACCTACTGGACACATTTATGGGTGTGGGAGGCTAATTAGGAACCACTTCCCAGGCTTGGAAAGACAAGCCCTCAGAACAGCTGCTGGTCAGCACTGGACTCCTGTCCCTGGGTCAAGTAGGTGGCAGCTCATCACGGACAGTGACACAGCTATAGGTCTAGAGAGGCCAATTTACTTAATGGCTAGCCTTGGGGCTGGGGACTCCCAGTATTTCTTTTACTTGGACACTTGTAGATGACAGTGCAAGAGCCAAAATGATCCATTTTATCACAGCTGGTCTCTTAGGAGAAGCATGACGAGAGTCATTTTAGTAGAGAGTCTTTTGTCTTTAAAAGTAAATTTAATGACGTGGTCTTTTTAAAGTTCAGTTGGCAAGTTATTCAGCACTTGTTTGCTCTCATTTAATGATAATTAAACATTTTAATGTTTAAATCCACTGCATTAATTTAAGGTAAAAAAGGGCTTTATTTCAAAGATTATCACCGACATCAGCAAAAAAAACTTTAGTGGGGTTTTTTTTTCTTCCAGATTATGCCCCTAGGGGTCAAAATACTTTAGTCCCAGACATCTATTAACACACAGATGTTACAGTAACACAGGCAGGGAATCATGCCTAAACATCACCTTTGACCCCACATGTCAGCTGATCTACCATCACTTCTTTTGAAATAGACTCTCAACTTCTATAAATTAACAGATTTTCCCACCAAGTCCCTCCATTCATTTTGTCTGGCTCCAGTCATTTTCTACTACAGACCCTGCGGTCAACTAATAGTGATTGCACAGTTGCTGAAAATCTGTCCCCTTGGGTTCACAGAGGTCAGAGGGCTCACACCAGGGTCAGAGCCTGTCTTTATGTCTCTTCCCACCAAAGGCTTTGTGATGAATAGAGAGCCCCAGGAAACAAAAGCTTTCAGCAAAGACAAGCAACTTCGCTCAATACATCAGCACCTCCACTCACTGCTGCCTCCCTGGTAAAAACACACTTTCTAACTGAGATAATATGAGATTGAGGAGGAGCAAAATCCTCAGAGACATTTAAAGAGAGCACAGACGAGAAGTGAAGAGTGAAGAAAATAGATCATTTGATATTCAGTCCACATTTGGCATTGAAACGGTAAAAAGATAAAACACAGGCATGCAACAGAAATTGCTCTGAACATATAAAACTTCAAACTTGCAGATGTTGAGGTACACTTTATCATTTCCATAACCACCTTTTGTGCGTTAACATATCTTTCCACCTTAATAAAAAATTGACTATTTTCTCCTTTTGGGAAGAAAAGTTTCCTTATGTAGCCATATTTCCTATGGCTCTTTAAGCTTCCTAAACACCTTTTCTTTATCAACTTGTTTACCCTATGTTTGCATTTGACCCCTGTAAACTGAATAAGCCAACTAATAACCAAGCTGGTTTCAAAGCTCCTTCTTTGTTCCATTCTCCTCTTATAATGTGTTGCAGATTCCAGAGGTTGAAACTGGCAGAGAGATTTTAAGCAAATGGCATCTGGTTAAAGGTCAGATTTGTGGGGGGGGCAGTAGGTGAAAGGTTGAATAACTCCAAGGAAGGTAGTGACCAAGTCTCTGGGGAGATGTTTTAGACCTTGCTGTAGGCAAGTATCACAGCTGCCTAATTTTAAAAAAGCTTAAATAAAAACATTTTGTATTATAGGTGTTAACAGCTACTTGGAGTGCTATCACTGTCAGAACATTTAGTATTTAATGGTTATTAGAAAAATATTTGTTCAGTTGAGATAAGATGTTTTTATGGGCTATGGATGACTACAGGTATATGGGCTTACATCGTATCAGTTTACTGTTATTACCCACTTTTTAACAATAAGTGTCGGTAAAAGTTTGCAGAAAGTATCCCAGTACAGAGTTCAAACTGCAGGTGTGTAAAATGGAACATGCACTTTTCTTCTAAATTAGGCATTGAAGGGCTTGGAGAGAGCAGTAGGGAAATTAGTGGAATAACTGGTTGATTCTAACCAGATGATTGCTTCAGTTGGACACCAGAGAGTTTTCATTAGGTTTCTAATTTACAAGCCTCCCTCTGCATTCCAGCACATGGATCAACTGCCCCAGGTCTTAAAGACCTCCTGTAGCCTTTGGCCCTCGCAAAACTTGTTGCCAAAGCAATGGACTCTGAAATTTACAAATTGCATCACAGCCAAGTTAAACTTTAAGTTTTAAAATAATTTTTTTTTTAAAATATTTTTAAAATGATCTTCATGTAGCTGTAATATGCATAATAAATACTGTCAGCTAGTAAAGACACCCTCATCAGTCAATTCTGTATGTGACCATTATAAACTATATTAGGCAAACCCATTAAACCTCTGCTGCTGGACTTTACTGCAGAGGTCACCCTTAAGTCCCCCTTTTTTAAAACTTTGACCCTTTTGGTCTCCTGTTTTTCTTGTTTTTTTCCTAAATGTGGTACAAGGCATCTTTATTTCTTTCATTTTAATCAAATAATCTTAACTTAAAAAAAAACAAGGTGTGGATCACAATTGATAAAACTTTTATGTTAGCCCTCAGTGCAATACAGAGCCCATGCCTGCAACAAATGTACATTATATATGTTATATTTATTTATAGATTGAAATATGTGCACCCACTGTCAGCTTTTTCCAAGGACACACACACTATTCCTCTAACTTGAACATCACCCTGGGTCGCTCTAATAGCTGATGACATATAAGCCTTCAGTTGCTGTTCAGGATGTTTTTCCCCTTAAAAGTTCACTTTGATAAATGAACCTGAGAATGTGCCCCACTGACACTGTGGTGTAGGAGAGATCTTTACAATGTGATCTTGTACAAAAACAAATTATATAAATTTCAACTTCATCCTAAGCAACTTTCTAAAATAAACCACCATTTTTCCTGCAATTATGGTGTTTGTAAACACTGGGATGGATGCAGACAGACCATGTGGTTGCACTAATGATGTTTCAGGAAGGGAGGGAACACTATGGGAGGCCCCATGCTGCTGCTTAACTCTCTCTTAGCTGGCAGGTCATGTGTGATTAAGAGGTTTGTGTTACCTGGAGCCCTGCTGTGGAACTTTTCCCTGGAGGGAAGTTTGTCCCATCCACCTAATCCGAAGAGGCCACGAATGAATATAGCACCATTTACCAGTAGTTTTATCACTCTTTTCCTCAGGGGAGCTCTCTCAGGCATCATATTCAATTTGGTAACCAGATAGGAGTCTACTCACCATTACAGATTAAATACTACTTTTACTTTTATTATTTGTTTGAGGTAATATTCACTAATGCTTTGTGTTGTTACAAGCACAATTTCGCTGACATGAAAAATGATAGTTGCATTTGAATCAACACAGTATGAAGATTTGTAAATGTCTTCATCCAGAAAGAATTAAATTAATTAGAATGTAAACACACACAAAGACTGTACATGTTCAGTAATTGCTATCTCAGTGATCCATCTATAAGCCTGCCAATAGGCCTCAAATGAACATCCAGAAAATGCTTGCCCTCTGTTTTTTATTGACCAAGGATAATAAATAGTTTTCAAATTGTCCCTGAAATTGTGTCCAACAGTGATTACTGCTGGCATCATGCTGTGTCTGTGTGCAGTGGAGCAGGGTGGAGATGAGTGGGGGTGACGGAGGGGGATAGAGCTGTGACAGTAGTGGGTCAGGAGGTGGCATGCAGGACAAAGGAAAAGTATCACAGAGAGAGACATATAAGCATGGCCATGCTCCTGTCCTGGTTTGTAAATTGATGAATGAGAAGACGGCACCGTGTTGGAGGTGGAATTTGATAGTTGATGTAAACGAAACATGTAAAGCAACAATAGTCCCACCACCAAAATCCACGACAGCAATGAAGCCTACTGTTGCTTTCAGACTTGTTACTGTAATCATTTGTTAGTGCTTTTTGCAAATGAAGCTGTATAACAGGCATGTGTTTCCAATCATAGCAAGCTGAGCACACATAATAAATGACACAGACTCTTGTATTATTAATATTTGCTATATACCCATACTTGCATTATATAACTGATCTGAAATACATTGAAATACACACCCTCATTTAACTTTACTGATAAAGCGAATCATAGAAAGAACATCACATGCAGAAACCAAACTAAACAGTTGTTAACATTTTTGTGAGCACGTTGACAAAACGAATAAATCCTTCCACTTAAATCCATCTGACAAATACAAAAAGATATTTCAAAAATAGTCCTCAATTATGTATGAAAATGTATTTTTAGGAATTAAAGAGATTCCCTTTAAAATCCAGTACCATCCCATGCTTGACTTAACTTCATTAAATTTATGCTTTCCAATTAGCATACACTTATTAACTGTACTTGCACTTATTTTTCTTTGCAACTTTCTTTTTTTTTTTTTTTTTAGGTTTAATGTTGACTAATGAATTAGTTCAGTTTAACAATGTCAAGGGAATAAAATTTAATGAACCCCAGACCACCTCTGCTAAGTGCCGAAGTTGTTGTTGTTCAAATGGAGAGGACAGAGGAGACAACTGATATTGTCAGCATGTTGAGTCCTTGCAGTGTTTTGAGTGGGAGAGGGAGAACTAGGGGAGCCCCAAACAGGACAGGGCGGCGAGTTCCGCCAGCTGCACCCTGTCTTTGAGGAGGGGATGAAGAGCTTCTCATTGAGGTTGGCAAACGCTGGCTCGTAAACTTTCCCCTGTCTCTCCCTTTGATTTTCCTTGGACATCTGCCTGGCCCTCCCATCAGGAATGTGCAGCAGCTGTTTGCTGCAAGTGTCTTCGCCGTGTGAACTCGGGCTTGTGCACGGGTCCTGGCTTAATGAATTGAGCCAATTCAAACTGGGTCGCTTGGGACACATGGGCCTGATGCATAACTCTGCTCCTGGGATGACAAGCAAGCTCAGAGAAGGAGGCTGGGAAATGTATATTATGGAGGTTAACCATTTGCCCTCATACTGTAATTGGCTTAGATTGTCTAGCAACCGGATTTGCAAGGGCAGAACCTGCGCCATTCTACAGTGCAAAAGTTCAGCTGCAGTCGGCAGGATTGTGTGATCTTATATATGTGTTTGTGCGTGTGTGTATATGTGTATAGGTGCATGTGTGTGTGTGAGAGAGACAGAGAGCGAGAGGGAGAGAGAGAAAGAGACCGACAATGTGTAAACATAAGAAAAACACATGAACAGACAGCAGTTATGCAGTAACATCAAAACGCGAGTCTGATTTAGGTTGTTTGACACTGTGCATTACACTGCAGTTTGTTGTAGAAATAGCTACAGCAATAAAAACAGTGAAAACAAGACAATGTAATTTTTAAAGGCTACAACTATGTGATTCTATAAATGTAATGGATTAATGTTTAATCCAGTGAAGCATCATAAGTGATTTATTATGAGTCAGTTATTATCGATGGCCACAGATGCGTGCTTTTTTCTGCAAACCAATAAACTTTTATGCAGGATTGCTTTCCACCTTTCAAAAAATGAATTCCCTTATTTTTCTAAGCCAAAGAAAGGTCCAGACTTTACTCACAGTACTCATTTAGACTTTGAACTAAGCAAGACAAGAGGATTACTGATAATGTGGACAGCCTTCATTCAAGAAGAACTGGCAAACATGACTGAGCTGACTGATAGGGAGAAGAATCCGATGCTGCTTGTTTGTTTGAAGGATGAGATTAAGGAAAGTGAGAACATAGAATTCAGCGAGTTAAATACCACTGAGACATGTTTGTCAAGCCCGTGAGGCCCCCGTCTCCAGAACTAGTTGCAGCATTTGCCATATTGTGACTATAAACAGAGTTTTCTTAACATTAGTTAAAAACTCTGCTGCCAGCTTCTTTTAAAAAAGCATGTAGTTTACATTTCCTTAAAAAACATGCCTGAATAATGATGAGCTCTCATGTTTATTTGTTTTTAGTCTTGCCATTATGTGTTTCTTTTTTTTCTTGTGTATTTCTGTGTGACTGCCCTCGCGGCGCAGTGAGGGGAACTCTATGAGCCATGATGAGTTGTTTAAAATCTAATCAAAAACTAACAAGTCCCTGGTTATTTGTTTCTGCCTCAATACTTGAGAGTTCCCAGATGTTGTGGAAGGTGGGGAGTCGATTGTTTATACAGCGGCGAATCTCTTCCAAACACACACATTCTATCAGCCTTCATGGCTATCTATCAAGGGAGGCACAAGTTACAGTTTTTCTGGAGTCAGGCAGGCACAAAAGCCCTTCAGCAGCAAATTACAACTCCCACCCCACCTGCTGAAGCCAGCGTGCTGGCGGCGCAATGTTCAGACGGTAACCTGCCTCCGATCGATCGGTTGTTGTTGCAGCTGTGCTCTGGTTGATGGTTTATTTAAGCGGCTCCACATGCTTGTTGAGGGGAAGGCAGCTGAATACATAAAACAGCTCTCAGAACCACTTTGTGGTCCGGCTTAGAGTAAATGGAATAATAAAAACCAAATGGTTTCATCCCGTGTTGTAGGCTCATAAATCCAGGAAGTTGCTTCTTACCTTTATGATCTAACACATGTAGCATGTTAGTTTTTTTGTGGGATGGGCACTGGGATGACTTAAAAGTAGTAAGCTATTTGAGCACCTAATATAGATTTAGATAATAATCACTGTTTCATCTGTATCAGCATGCAGTGCAGTACATTTAAAGGAATCCTTATAAACAGAGAATACCAACTGATGTGCATCATCTGAGAAAATTTAAAATGGTGTAAATATTTTGCAAACATTACAATCTCAATGTCAGCTGTCTGTATGTAGTTTGTTTTTTTTTTTACTTCTATAAAAAATAATTATTACAATAACAAACAAGTCAAAAGAGAACTTTAGTGGAGATATCTATGTTCAGCCTGAGTAATTTAAGTCCTCTGTTTAGTCAGCTAGACTTCAAGGTCAAGCCTTGACTCACTTCAGAGAGGTCAGTGACATCTCCTGTCCATTCACACTGTTTCCTTCCCTTCAGCCAGAGGGGAGGATGTATCCCTAACTTCCTGCTGCCATACACACAGACAGGAAATTAGTAATTTGCTGTGCTATGCCTGACATTTCGAGTGTTCAAAGTTACATGCTGCAGGACTGTAAGTGTTTCTCAGAATTACTGCTGATTGTCTATACAGACTATCATTTTTTTTGGCTTTATTTCCCAAAGCATAAATATTAATGAGAGAATTCAAATCAAAGGAGAATTGTTTTAGTTAACTATCAGGCACTGCTTATCATTAGAGATTAATGGAATGTTTAAAAACTAACCTTTCTAATAGTATGGTATAAAAGTACAATTAAACCTACAAAAATTTATATTTCATATACAGTTGATGTGAAGTATTGATGATCTACTAATCAACCTGTCGAAGGCTTTGTACACAGTAGATAGCATTCTGGTCTTAAACACATAGATTTCTGTCTCATTAGGCCCATTAGCTGGATAGATTATCAGCAGAGATTAGTTTGTTTTCTGGTTTTTTTTATGTATATTTGGATGTTACAATTTGTGTTACTTGAAGACAATAGGGTTGCAAGATTAGAATATACCAGTTAACATAGGTTATGGAAATGTTTTTTTTAATGTAGCATGACCAACTGTTCTTGCTTTTTTAAGACATGGATGTACATAAGGCAACCTTAGCTGAGTCCTTAGTTCACAACAGGAAGAACCTAAAGTGAAAAGAAATAGGATAACTGGAAAAATTTGAGAGTAACAGAAGGTTTGAGTGCAGTACTGTAAAGTAAAGTAAGTCTGCTATAAATCTCCAAAAAGCATTGCTGTAAAAACACTAGAACGTGTAACAATGACCATTCAAAGGAGCCGTGAAGAGGCTCAAGGGTACTTGGGGATTTTCTTTTTCCCTTTTGACTTACCAAACTGACCAGAAAACTTAATTTGTTGTGAAATACGTTGAAATATTTAAAACCCCTGAAACTTATTGTAAGTTATGCTGTAAATTGTCCAGATGACTACTGTAAATAAATTAAGAACACACAGGCAAATCTAATTTAGATTTTATGGACCCTTAAATAAAACCCAGTGAAACCACATCGTATGCTTGTTCATCTCATTCTAAAAGTTCCAGTCCACAAGTTTAGTAAATTATTTCATTGATCCCAACCAGATTATGTATTTAATTCCTCAAACCTTTATGTCTTTCATGTAAAGTACTGTGTGAGAGACAGCTTTATTGTGACTATGAGGAAGATTTAAAGCTTTAAATAAATGCTGTTCATTCTGTGACATCTGCTTTTACATATGTGTACTCATGGTGCATTACAGTGTTGTGTAGTTTGAAAGCAGGTCATGATTTTGCCTTGAAATAAGTATATAATATTGTGAATTTTGTTAACAAAAAAAGTGGTAAGAATTGCAAAGTGCTGCCAAATCCACAACTCTGTGACTATGAGGGATTTAATACCATTTGTTGTCACATGTCAAGTAGCTCCAGTTCACTTTTGAGGCCTTTGGAAACAACAAAGGTGATCCTCAGAAAAAGCCAGCCACTCTGATATTGTGGATATTTCTGTAAACTCCCAGGGGTCCAGACTTGCCCTAGAAATGGCTGAGGACTGAAAAATGTGGTCGGAGCAATACTGTTTATGCAGAGCACAAGCTCATTTTTAGGGGAGAGGGAATGTTCAGAAAACCGTTTGGCCCTCTTTTACTTCAAGATATTTTGGCTCATGTTTCCCTGAGAATGACCTGAAAAACAGTAACCTAGATTCTCATATCCAATTAAAACAATTTGAGAAAACAAGCCCAAGAATAATGATAGCTGCCGTCAGGTTTAAACTATGAATCATGCAGCACTACTTGTACTACATGTTTATTTACTTGTTAAAATTTGGATTAAACTCAAACATGCACAGAGTACATTCAAGTACTTTTGTTCTATTAGTGCATTTTTTTTTTTTTTTGTTAAAAGTGGATTACACTGTGATAAATCAGAGACTGCTCCATTATAAAATGTCCATAAACTTGAGTTATAAGATCATTAGCTGTAACAGAACGTAAGGAATATATCTCGAAAGAACTTTCAGCCCATCATTGCCTGTTCGAGTTCAGAGAGAAAGTGCTCCATGGAGGCTCACATATAAAAATAACCCCGACTTCCTCTTTTCAAAAGGTTTTTATCATGTTGTCTGCATAATGTTGAAATGTCCTTTTGTAATCACTTATGTCCCTGTATACTTTCAAGTCAAACATTGTTTTTCCTGCAAAGTATAAAGGCAAATCATTTTCGATACATTGTAAAAGTAATAAGAAGAGAAGGTCTGTGTTGTGTATAGTATATGCATTTGATATTTACACGTGTGTTTCATTTTCTGATGCATGATAACACTTCCACATCTGGCACAGAGTCTACTAACACATCTGGCATTGGGAAACATTCTTAAACAGCAAGTAACCAGTAATTAGACTCATAAAGACGCTCTAATCACCTGTTCAGCTCTTTGAGGAATTCCATGCAGCACCCCTGAGAAAACTTGGGCCATCACATATAGGACTGGTAATTTTTGTTCCCGCTACCTGAACAAACAACAGATTTCTATTTTGACAGGTTATCTAATTATCCATGCTATTTATGGTGCACTAACCATCTGCTACTGATTCCTTCATTATCTTGAAGACAATAAAAATGATTGGGGCCTTGTTGGAGCTAGCCATAGTTTTGCTGAGGTTGGGCACTTGTCATCAGAAATTATTTATTAAAAGTCAGGAAGCACTATTAAAATGGATTGAAATCACTTTGTTGCTAAACTCTTTTTAGTGAGAGAGATGCTCCATTTAACCATCTCACTTCTATCCTTTACAGAGTGACCCAGATGCTTTAAGATAGGTTCCTAAAAGAGGCTCTCTTACAATAGATCCCTATAGGATTTTAAGAGCTAGGTGTACCTTGATTTATTTAGCAACCTTGAACATGGTGCTGATCAAATTAATCAATTTTTATTGATTAACTGATTAAATGATAGGTTAATGATTGGCTAAATATAAATTTCCTTTTGCTGGATGTATATTGCAAACACTGTTTCTAATTAAGTCTCACATACTCTGGACACAAAAGTGGTTACAAAGTGAAAATTTGTGAAATGTTATTTGCACATAATTGATCAGTTTGGACGCCAGGTTTTGATTGCCACTGGCAAATGGCACAGGGGCCACACATCTTACGGCTCACATCTTTTAAATGTAAGGTTTTTAGGAATTACCATAATGAGAACCAACATGCACAATGCAAAAATCTCCCAAAAATCACATTCAAATTTTAGTGTAATAATATTATGTGTCAGAGAAACAACAGCAGTGGTTAATTGGTTTTATTTATGGTTAAAGCACTTTTGAATAGTATTTGCAGAAGACAGTAACAAAAGCATAATTTGTTGGACACTATGTTGCAAAAATTATTGAGGGGCAGATTCGAGTGGATTATTGCAAGTACCAAGTGTATAACTTTGACCTTTGAGGCTGTAGTTTGCCCCCTCCTGTTAGCCATATGATTTGTTGTTCAGTGTGCAATCAATGTATAGCAATTCTATACATTTGCTTGTCCGTCCTTGTACATGTGGAAGAACCTACCTGACCTTTGCTTATGTGCTATACAGTAGTCACTGCTTTGTCCTGCACTACCAATAACTCATTTGCATGTCATACTGGGAGACAAATAACACAGGCCTCTGACTGTATCCAAATATGATCCTCTCAATTATCTTGACATGTTTAAGACCAAATATAAACAGGCCACAAATATCAGAAGAGGTCACGCTGACACTACAGTAAGTACATTGTTACTCAAATGGAAATTCAAAAGGACACTCATGAAATCACTGGAAAGCATGACCACCCATCAAACACAGATATGAACGCCCCTGCCAACTCTCTTTAATGTTTGAGTGCTGTATGCTTTTGAAAAGCCCTTCACTTCACCATTTTTAATTTAGTCTGCAATGAAGAATGGTTGACAGTTTTTTTTTTTTAAATCTTACTGGATATAAACAGCATGTTTGGTCTTTTTCCCAGAGAGGCTATTAGACATAATTTTACTGTCCTCTCTGGGTGTTATTGTCAGTATTCACATTTGATTAAATCCCTGTGGCATAACTGACCAGTGTCATTGATTTGTTATCCTCCTTGTTGCATTGACTTGCCAAGCCACAAGAGGCTTTTTGAAGGCTGCTGATCCCCAATATATATTTGTAACACATTTGTTTTAATTAAGTGTTCACACAGCATGGAAATTGGATACTTGACTAAATGACTGGAACCAACAGTAATACGACTAATTGCGGTTACTGTTGCAGCCATTGTGCCTCACAGATCAATATTTAGAGTAGCTTGGTATTGAATTCTTAAAAGTAAAAGGAGTGACCAAATAATGTGGTGAAAATTAGTGACATATTGTTTTCCACAGTAGCATGTAAGGGGACTTGTAAGAACTTTTTAATATATATTTTTTTACTGTAGTAAAAATTGCTTTTTACACTTTGAATGAAACTAAAAACATATATAATAAAAATGCCTTTTTGTCTTACAAAATGTATAGGTAGTCTAACAAATGCTGCAGTTTTAGATGTCTTGTAGTCAAGCTAAAAGCATGTGCACAGTCCAAAGTAGTGTTTTTAAACTACAAAACCAAATGAAATAAAACACTCAAAGGATTAGAACAATTTAGAAAGCAGACCCCCTTCTTTTCTATTGTGCCTCTACCATGCTGTGGCTATTTCTCTATGCCCAGCATGGGCTCCACTTTGTGGCTTTTAATAACCTACCCCTTCAAGCTTCTACCCCCTGAGACACATTTTTCCCTACTTTATTTGTGCCGCTCTGTTTCTACCTACCAGCAGCTGCAGCGAGGAGCAAGCAGTGGAGGCAGCAGCAGCAAATTTCTTCCAGTTGCTCAACACGCTAATACTCCCCTTTTCTTTGCAGCTCAAGCATTATATTGCAGTTTCATTGACTGGGAGGTGTTGTGTTGCAGTGGAATCAATAGCTGAGGGGATCCCAGCCCAACGATTAGCTTGTCAGTCAGGCCTCTGTGGTTGAAAGGAGGGGAGGCCGCGTAAATCCCAGAATACCAGGGGCCACCAGCATGGAAAAGCTGGAATGCTGGGAGCCGCCGATGGTGCTGCACCACCTGTTGTAAGAGGCAACATGTGCTGAGTGTATTAACCTTTCTGCTACTGTGGTTTAACTGCTTACTGCTTCCACCAGCCCCTTTGTACAGTGCTGAAGCCTTTAACCACCGCATAAGAAATGCTGCCGTTATCTAATCAAATTAGCTTGAGCTATTTTCTTACAAACTGTGTGCTCGTGTTTGGGTTAATAGGAAATAAATTTGAATGCTCTATCTACAGATGGGTGGAAAATGAAAGCAAAAACCTGAACCCTTAATCCCTACAGCGAAGGGATCCGGTGGCTCTGTTATGCTATGGAAAGTGTTGGTGGCTCAACACCTTACTAACACACGTTACAAAGGGTTTTCCTTTAATTTGTCACACGTCTGTGTTTTTATACACTGAAACAACTTTTTGGTTGATTCTTGACTCACAGTCAGCTGATGCAGGATCTGGAAACTGAAGAATGTTTGTGGTTTAGGATATGTAGTAGCAAAGATCTCAAGTGTTTGTGTTCAGTGGAGAGGTCAGTGGAAAGGGAATTTGAGATTTCCATAAAACATTCTCATGCAGCAAATTCTAGTGAAAACAAAATTTAGCCTGCCTCTGTGAAAGTGCTTTCCAGTGTAAGCATTCAGTCAAATCCAGGTTAAGGGTTTTTCAAAATGATGCAACACTAATGCAACACCAACACAAGTAGATAGTTTGTTAATAGCTTATATTTCCATATTCTGGCTAAAAATGAGTGTTAGTATCTCTTCTTAGTGTATTCCATGAATCAAATACTGTATCATTCCCCAGGGTCACTACCACTGACAGTAGGCAATGATTCATTTTTTCATTTCCTCAAGCACTGGCACAATGCAGTTGTAAACTGTTTGTTTATGAGTCAGTTTTAGAGAAAATTTAGACAAAGTAAATCTTTGACCTTTTTAGAATTATTTGGCTTTGGTCCCAAGGGTTGCCACACAGTTTACCATCAATGGCATGGTATATGATATTAACAGAAGGCAACATACTGTTTGTGATGTTCCTTTAGTTATTATTCCCCATACATTTTCCTGTGACCTTTTACTATCATATCCTTATCTATGATTTAATCTGAAACCTGGCAATGATTATGAGTACAACTGTACATCTACTATTATATGGCTTATATGAGCAAAAAAAAATGCAATGCTATAATTCACAGTTTTTACAATGTCTACTTTTTTTCTTTTGCATCTGTGACAATGAAAGTGTTTCTAAGAGTTTTTAAGAGTTTTTGAGTGTTTCTCTTAAAAACATTTGATTTTGTGTTTAATCCAACATGAGGTATGTCATGTTAATAGTATTGACTCTTTCAATACTTACAGTAGGTTAAACACACAGCCAACAGTGATTGAAATCCCAATTCATAAGTAGCCCGTCTTTACTTGATTAAAATGTTGTGTAGGGGTGACTGCAGAGAAAATGCTGTCTAATATCGTTGTTTTTAAATTAGGAAAGAACTACTGTTAGATTTTTATGTAGAAAGTACTACTTGCTACTTAAGAACATCGGTGAGTATACAAACTGTGGCATACACTAATGTGCACTTTCCCAACCCTGCCTCTGACCCAGTGTCAGCTGTGACAGGCTCCAGGTTAACCACAACCCAGCTGTATAAGCAGTTAAGAGGATGGATGGATGGATGGATGGATGGATAATTTGATTTTTCTTTCTTCATAGTCAAAAGCCAACTTAAACTTGTGGCTTGAAGAGCAACTGTTCACCAGGGGTCTCTCCATGAGAAATGTGGGTCATTGAGATGTAACACCAGACAAGAAGTTAAGAGCAGTCTATAATGTTTGTCTTAAAGAGGATGTGAAGGGATAAGGGTCATTGCAAGTGGATTGAGACCCCATTAGCAGTGTTTAACATACTTCTACTAACTTAGCTTCTAGCTTAAAGAGCAATTTTCTGGTTGATCTTACTGATTTTTGGCTTTGGAGCATGCTAAAACCTGATTAATGTCTTTTTATGTGTTTACTGGGTTTTCCAAGTTCCAGGTGAAGAAATACAGAATTAAACGACAGGGATTTGGGAGCCACACCTTCAAAAAGATGCTTTAATGTGACAACCTGTTAACCAATAATAGGGTGGGGGACCTGACACGACCACAACACACCGTGTACCAGAAAGCAGTATCGACTCTGGTCAACTGACTTTTCTTTCTTTCTTTCTTTCTTTTTTTTTGCCACTTTCAGTTTAAACTTTACAGATTTTTGACATCATAAAAAGCTTTTTTTTGCAAACAAAGACTCAAACACACGTAGAAGAAAAAAGGATGCATGTTCTTGTGGTATGGTGATGAGAGAGGGTTCTACTGGACATGTTTTTCAGTTTGGTGTTATGCTTCTGTTCGGTATACCTTGTGATCCGGTTACTTTCAGAATAGTGTATTTTTTCTCATGTAAAGTTGCTAGTATGAGTCTGCCTTTAAAATTGGGTGCACATTGTGAATTTTATTCACCTTGTACAATGTGTTAATTCACACTACACACTTTAATTGACTTCTCTATTATTAAGTCCAGTTAAGTAAATATTTCACTTACTAAAATGTGTTCCAGTCTTGAGTGTGCAGTATATTCCAGTGAATAGTATCTGGTTACTAATTTGTTTTTGTTTACACAGTGAATTTTAAATTATTGCTTCACAGACATTTTTAGACAACACTTTAATATGATCCTCTGGAAAAACTGTTTTATGTCATTAGCAAAATACCAGTTCTTGAGTATTTTCTCAATTAGGAAAGCTATACTTATTATTCTACCCACTGAAGCGAAAAAGTAGCTATATCACAAAAGTGATATATATATTTAAAGAGAGGATAAAAGTTTTTTTCCTGTTTCTGCCTCCATTTTGAAATGCAGAGTGCAGAAACAAGATCACATATTTAAAGCTTAGATGAAAACATACAGTGTGTATCTAACTCACTTAAGCTTTATGCTGTTTAATCCTTTATAATTATGAGTTGTTTTCTGTGGCACACACCGAGAGTGTTAATGTGTGTCTGTGAGAGAGCGAGACACAGAGGCAGATAAAGAGAGGGAAAGTCTTTGTAAAGAATTTGGCAAGCTCAATAAAATCCCTCAAGAGTCCTTACCAAAGGATCTGGGAGAATGTTCTAAGTTCCAAGGAGAAAGACCCCTCAAGAGTGAAAACACACTAGCGTTAAGTTATTAGCTCCACTTTGAGCTGTGTATGTGAAACAAGCTCTCACAAGAGCTGGTGAGAATCCCTCAACTCACATTACTCCTCCCCCTGGCTTTGTCTCTTTTTCAGAATCAGACTAGGAGGGTTATTCTCTCCATGTGGATAGGTCCTCGGGCCCAATTATCTGGCTACAATGCTCAATTAGCCATAATCCCTCTTTTGAGGTGATAATAAAGGGGTTTAAGTTTTTACTTATAGAAAAAGAGCCACATTTAGTGAGATGAAATATGAAATACATAATTCTTATCTTCTAATAAAAGTTTTTTTGCTTGATTTTTTTTTTTTTTATCTAAAGAGATTTTTCCTTAATGTTGTTGTGAAAGCAGTGTACTTAGAACTATGGGGTTTTAAGATTGTAATTGCTGCCTGGTAAATACAATTTGACAAAGACACTGTAAATGATAAAGCAGCAAATTCTTGTGTATTATGATTTTTCTACTAACCTGTGGCCGAATGGAGTCATTTAGGTAAGTGTCACCATGAGCAAGGTCATATTCTGTCACCAGGTGCTCAATTAAAAAGAGCATTATCCTTGTTTACAAAATACAAGAGCAATACAGAGTGGGGCAGTAAATTTATTGTCATTAAACAGTAGGAGGCCACTTTCTCTTGGCTGCTTGCCTATAAGCCACATGAGCTGGGCTGGTTAGCACACACACACACACACACACACATGCACACACTGCATTTAAGCCAGCACAAGGACTACATCTGGGGCACCCCTCTTCCACAGCCAAGTAATGACAAATGTTTTTGCTTTACTTTGGCTTGCATCTTAACAAATGAGTTCAAGCATTCTTGAAAAGCAGATTTAGGAGCAAGAGGTGCCAGAAGTAGGGGAAAATGTCTGCCTCAGCTTTATGATGTGGTAACTAAAGGCACTGGATAAGGTGACTGCAAACTAAGCCGAGACATAAAAAAGTGAAACTCTGGCACCCAAAATGTCACTGTGCTGCTCCTTATGAGGCTACCATTCAGCCCTGCTCTGTTTACTTATGTGCCAGAAAGTACACATGATAAAACCCTCCTTTCGAGGTGAAGTAGAGCAGTCTTGACTCTTAATTTTTACAAGTTGCTTTAGAAGGTATTTGGCAGGAGACACAACCTGCGCAGGGCTTTAG
>VUQS01000547.1:0-14882 GCA_015108495.1 Heterochromis multidens | reverse complement strand
TATCAGGAGACTTCAATCATGTTTCCCTCTCCTCCCACCTGACTGGATTCACACAATTTGTTGACTGTCCTACCAGAGAAAATAAAACCCTTGATCTGCTGTACACCAATGTCAAAGAAGCTTACAGAGCTGCTGCCTTACCACCACTTGGCAGATCAGACCACAACTGGAAGACTCCTCTCTACAGAAAATCATTCACACCCACAGCCATCAGACTTTACAATTCTCATACAACTAGCAGATGAGCTGTCAGGCATACGAATTTCCCTTTGGGATCAATGAAGTTCTTCTTCTTCTTCTTCTTCATATTTATATACATTTAACCCATTCATAATTGTCTACTCACACAGCAGAAAATGCCCTGTTTGGTGCTGGTGAGGGAAATGCCTGGACAGAGAGTGCAGGAGGCAGGACACAGGACATATGACATCCACTGTTAAGAATTCCTCATACAACTTTTTGTCCCCAAAGTCACTATATAGGTGACTTTGTACAAGGCAAGTTAAAAACCAACATACATTTGTATTGTCACACACCTCTGTTCAGTAATGTCTACAAAATTTTATGACCACTTTGTGAAAATGACTACACGGTTCAGCATTCAGCTGAAGCAGTGTTTAATTTGTAAAACAAAAAGTTTCACATTTAATGCTTGATTTGCTTCCTCACTCTTTGTCTATGTAGCTACAGCAGTATATCAAAGTTTGCCAAAATATGAACATATGATCTGATGCATCTGATCAATGACTGGAATATGGAACAAAAACTGGTTTCAGTCAGATTTCCCTGCTGTAATCATGGTGAGATAATGAATGGAAAGTGGTAGTGAGTTAATGAGTCAGTGAGCTGGTCAGACACAAAGGAAAACGAAAGCAGACAAGCCAGCCTGAGTCACGCACACACGGACATGATGATTGCTGTGATAATGGTGATTCAAGATCCAGTTCAGCATTGGCTTTTAGCTTTTCCATTTAAGTTTATCCATCTTACTGTAGTCATATAAGCCAAAACTCAGATAATGATTACTCCAGTAGTTTAGACAAAAACCATTAAATTTTTTGTGAAGCTATCAAAAATACACAGATTTCAGAATCGCCTGTCTTAATGAACTGGAACTGTGCTGCTATTACCTGTTGGGTGTGACTGAGGGTGATGATGGCCAGTTTTATTTTATTTAATACTCTTTACTTGATTTCTTTAAATGTACATGCAGCACTGAAAATACTAATCAATCTAACATCAACCAATGTGAAGCCAATATTAAAGCCAAGCCCCTGTCCTTACCATGTTCCTGACTCTGCTTCACCCTCAAGCTGTCATCCAGATGGCCTCCAAATTCTCTTAATCCTGCAGAGGTCCCCCTCTCTGGCTCACCCCTTGTGGCCAGTTTCTCCTGTTCAGTGATAAAGGCTTGCAATTCTCCCAAAAACATCCCATTAAACATCTGTGGAATTACAGAGCAGAAAAATTTAACAAGAGAAAATAACTCAACAAGTGTTTTTTTTAATGGTTATTTAAACTTTAATCAGCTTGGTATGGATCTTTTATTATGCTGTTAAAAAGAACAGGTTTGCAATTAAATAATACATTCACTAGCCACTTCATAAGTGGCTTATATTGGGTTGGATCCCCTTTTGCCTTCAGAACTGCTTTAGTTCTTCATGGCACAGATTCAACAAGCTGCCAGAAACATTCCTCTGAGATTCTGGTCTATAATGACATGATAGCGTCACACAATGGCTGCATCTACAAAGTAAATCTCCCATTCCACCACATCCCAAAGGTGCTCTGTTGGACTGAGATCTGGTGACTGTGCAGGACATTTGAGTACAGTGTTAGGGTTCTTTTTTTCCTAGAAGAAAAAGTTGAGGAGACACGCTAAATATTTTATGAAGATTTATTAAATTTAAGCAGTTGAAGATTCAAGTTACAGCGGTGGGCCTCCCTGTGAGAGAATGTCTGCTCACAGAGAGGAGGCCCCAAACTGGGCACAACAGTTTTTATAATGCATTCAAAACAGGATATGTAAACTCATTGTCATGTTCAAGAAACCAGTTAGAGATGATTTGAGATTTGTGACATAGTCTGTATTATCCTGCTGGAGGCAGCCTTTAGAAGATTCAGAAGACCAGATCGAGACCAGAAGAAGACTAGAAGATCAGAAGACACCGTGGTCATAAAGGGATGGACATGGTTAGCTCAGTCGGTACGAAGAGGCCCAAGGTATGCCAAGAAAATATGCCCACAACATTAAACCACCACCACCAGCCTGAACTGTTATTACAAGGCAAGGTTTATGTTGTTTACACCAAACTCTCACTCTACCATCTGAATGTTGCAGTAGAAATGGAGACTCATCAGACCAGGAAATGTGTTTTTAGTCTTCTGTTGTCCAATTTTGGTGAGCCTGTGTGAACTGTACCTGTGAACCTCAGTTTCCTGTTCTTAGCTGACAGAAGTGGCACCCAGTGTGGTCTTCTGCTGCTGTAGGCCATCTACTTCAAGGTTTGATGTGTTGTGTGTTCAGAGATGCTCTTCTGCATAACTTGGTTGTAACAAGTTGTCATTTGAGTTACTGCTACCTTCCTATCAGCTTACCTAGTCACTTAAATCACCTTTCTTCCCCATTCCAATACTCAGTTTGAACTTCAGCAGGTCATCTTGACTCTGTCTACATTCCTAAATGCGTTGAGGTGCTGCCATTTGATTGGTTGATTAAACATTTATGTTAACTAGCAGTTGAACAGGTGTACCTAATGAAGCGACCAGTGAATGTACATTTCACATAGACACTGCACTCAAAAAATGTTTTATTGCTGGTAAATTAAAATTTTAAATAAAATGTGAATCTAAAAGTTTTGACTGAAAAACCATCTATTTGGTTTGCAAAAGTTTTGTCTTATGGGTGGGATCTATGCTGTGAGACACAACTCAGTTTTTATTGTTACTGCTATTGCTCATTCTCGATCAGAGTGACAAACAACCACTTGACAACATCCACAGTTTCCATAGAACGGAAACACATGGAGACGACAGAGCATACTAGAAAGGGTAGAAAATCAATACAAATGTATTTTGACACATAACCTTTAGGTTAGTAATAACAAAACCATTATTTATGAACTGGTGCGTTTGCTTTTATTTATTAATATGCACTGATGAAATGGGCAAAAAAATTGAACATAGCTGTGAATTGAGTTTGTGTCATCTATGCTCCCACTCCATCTTCTTCCAGGATTCTCTTGCATATTAACTGTGGATGTTGCCAATCTCCAATGGAGACTGATCAAAAAGAGGTGTTTTGCATGATCAACTACATTAAACACCAAACAAAAAGTCTGGATTTTCAAAATATTTGCATTCACATTTTAATCTCAAATTTATTTTACTTGCAACTGAATATTTCTGAGTGTTGCATCTATAGTTTTGCTCTCTAACTGATTTTTTATTTTTAACTTACTCTGTTTGACTAGAGACACAAAAGAAGCACCATAGTTGGTATTTTTGCATCACTTAAAATATGTGCATCCAAACTGTGATGAAAGTTGCTTACTGTGCTTGTCTGGTCCAGACTGAACAAAACTGGAGGTCTTATGTCTGAGCCATTCATAAAGGGAATGTTTTTACTGGAGAACTTCAGACGAGATCTGGAACAAACAAAATTATTAATTATGAATTATTATGAAATTATGGAGATGCTCCTCCTAATAAATGATTCTTCAAAGTGTCCCCAATTCAACTCTGAATTGAATTCATTTACGTATTGTTTAAAATGACAAACAAAATGAGGCTAAGAGCTTGACTCTAACTTGATCTACCATATGATAGCCAGACATTAAAAGGAGGGCAAAAAAGGAACAAAAGGAACGGACTGTCTAACTGTCACAGTGAATTGGCGAATCCAGCGTGACTGATTCAGGAACAGCTCTGCTTCAGTGAGTCTCAGTAAATGTTCAATAAGAATATAAAGCTAAATATCATTTCATTGATAACTAGACAAACTCCATTTACAGATTAAGATCATGTGTGACTGATAGCTACAATCTAATAAATGAAAACTGATGTGATATTATTAGCAAGTTATTTCTACAACTACCATTAATAAAAACAACAAAAACTTGTGCTGTGGAGAACAAGCACAGTCTTGCTTTTTGTAAGTGTGAGTACTGTAAAGCTAAATAATTCCAGCAATGCTTTATCAGATATACACATACTGAAAGCATGAAGTGATCTTTTTTCAAAGCATGATGGGCATTTAACATGGAAAGCATCACCCACTGATATTCAATCCATTTTCAGTGAGAAGTGGGTGGGCAGCAGGGTTAGGCTGGCATAGTGGGTGGGGATACGCCAGGGCTAAGGGACATCCTAAGAAACATGTCGCTTGTGTGCACAAATGAGAACATGCCCGCCATCTCCAATATGAAAAATGAGGTGGTGGAATGCGACTAAAACAAGATCACACTTTACTTCGACGTGACAATATGGAAGAAATTCTAAATTTGGCAGTGGCACACTACCTGCAGCATATAATGTACATACTAAAATTTACATAAACTGAAAGGTGGCTGTATGAGAGGCAATTCGGGGTTCAGTATCTTGCCCAAAGACACTTCAAAATTTAGACATTTAGACTGGAGGAACCGGGGATCAAACCGCTGACCTGACTAGCGGACAACCTGCTCTAACTCATGCACCACAGCTACTCCAAAAGAAATAAAACTCAGTCTTCACAACATTCCTTTTAGCTAGCTCTGATGCTTATATGATCAAAAGATAGATGATGTTGAGCAGACACAGTTCTGCAGGAAGTCCAGGAAGGAGAGTGGAGTATTGCTTCCCATGTGAAAAGTCCCTGAGATGGTTTAAAAAGCAGGACAAGAGTAAGAAAACTGCAAAAAGCCTAGATATTTGTCTTACTTGCTCTTCTTATCTGCACTTATTTTGCCTCCGTCCACCTCTGTCTCATTATCCTCTGTGGGGCTCTGAGGCTCTGAACGAGGAAACGCTGTCTTCAGGGTGTCAACGATGGCATTCACCACAATCTGCACAAGCAAACACACATAAACTGCATTGCAAACTATAAACCCAAGGCAGGCTTAGGAATTATTTCTTCTATATAACATCATTGTACAGCCATCAATGTTTCATCACAACCTACTAAGCACATACACTCAAGTCATTACTCACTTGTGTTATAATGAAACATTTACCTTGTCTATACGTGACACAATGAAAGGTTTCTTGACAAAAGCGATCCTGGCGTCTGTATTGAGAGCGAGAAATTCCTGCATCTCCTCACTGTTGGCTATTTCAGGGATGGCACACAGTTGCTGAAAAGATTAAAACAAAAGAAGCCAGGAAACAACATAAAATGTAGCAGCAGGCCAACAAACAACAAATGAATGGAATAAAGAAAAGATTTTCACTAACTTTTAGAAAGGTCTCCAGGAGGCCTTTCCTGGCCTCTATCTTATCACTGTCCATGTTTCCAAATGGCATGTCTGGAAATATTTTCTTTGGACCCTTCACACCTGAAACACAGATTAGTCAGGATCCAACACCAAATCTAAATCCAATTAGATCCCTAAGAGTTCTGGCATACACCCTGGTCAGTGTCAGGTCAAATAGTCCAAATAGCAGCACAGTTTTTCCAATGTTGAGTTAAATAAAGTAAAACTTGATGATCAAGAGTTCGTCCTCTGTACCTTTGATGAGTTTCCGCAGTTCTGGTTTTTCTTCTAGTCGTGTTTGCAGGTTGAGGAACTCACTGTACCGTCTGTTGACCATATGATAGGCTACGGACTGAGGAGGAGATGGATTCTCACAGCCCGTCTCTACGGCTTCAGCATCCTCAAAGCCTGGCTGGATGCTTCCTGGGTTTTCACAAGCCACTGCCGTCTCATACTGAAAAGCAACAAAACAAACTGTAAGGCTTCACTGATATCTCAGTGAAAGTAAGAATGCACCAGTATAGGCTGAATGTTGGGATCGGCTGATATTGGACTTTCAGTCTATCAGCAAACAAAAAGGCATAAGATCATTTACCCATGCTAGGGTGAATATTTGGTACCCTATCAACCCAGAATTTTACAGTTGGTGTATTTCTATGTGGGAAAATATGCAGTTTGTGACCCTGTTTTTAAAATTGTGTTAAGGTCTCAGACTAATAATAACCCAATTTTTTTGGAAATTCATTTTAGTCTTTTTTTATTTTGTATCCGTCTGAGAAAACAAAACCAGGATCAATTTCCAAGTGGACAACACCTTACTCCTATTATGAAAGTTCAGCCACTGCAACACAGATTGCCCCAGCCCTTCTCATCCTCTGTTTTCTTTTCTGGCTGACCAGATTAAGCACCAAGTGTCAGGGCTGAAAAATGAAGACAGGTGCTTAAAAACTGCAGTACTTTGAATACGGCGTATCTGTACTGTAGTACTTGAGGCTGGCTCCAAAAGTAAATCAATCCCCATATACCCCCATGTTAAAATGGCAAACTTCAACAACGACAGCCTAGTACAAAAAAAAGTTTTGGTCTCTACACCTAATTTCTCCCAGAACAACTGTACAGTATGTGATTATTTTATTTGCTTTGTTAAGGCATTTTTAATTGATTATCTGACCAATAATATGTCCTGCTGTATAGTACAAACGATCCAAGAAGTTTGTGCTTCCGTTTTGTGAAGTGAAATTCTAGTGTTTTATTGAACTGTTACTTATTAATACTAATTAGCAGGTATCTGTGTCTATGCTAGCCCCCATACAGTTTATGGATTAACCCTGATAACCAAACTTGCTAGTGCTGATGATGATTTATTTAATTTTGAAGTAAAACTCCAACAACTTTCTCATATTACACTAAATCAAATATAAGAATGAGTTGTGTTTCTGTGTATTTTAGGATATTAAAATAAAATTCTTTGGGTTTGGAGTAATTATCAAATAAAACTGAAAGTTTTCAGGAAACATTTTAATTGTAATGAAATAATTTTAAAATTACAGTCTTCATCACAGATTATGTCATTTCCTTACTTTGATGGTGTAAAGTGTGTAGGGATGTGAGCCGGTGCCTCGGTGCTCCTTAGCTGTGATGGTTCCAGTGATGCGGAGGTTTTGGATGATGACGGGTCCCTCAGGGCTGCTGAGGGGCTCAAAACTGAACGTGGGCATAGAGGAACAGCCCTGCAATGTACTGACTATACTCAGGTCATTGGGATTCCCTATCCCAGTCTGTTCTACGCCCATAAGCAGGTCTCTGTTTGCATTTACCACAGGGGAACTGCCTTCCCTCTCCAAGGAATGAAGGCTGCTGATACTGGGAGCCCCCTCTGCTGTCCTAACTGATGGTGGGACACAGCCATTAGAATGCTCCAGTGATTCTGAACTCACCAGGACTTTGGGGCATGGGCCATCCAGTGGACTGTGGCAAACATCCTCCAAGTCCACCCCATTGTTGGTCTCAACATTGTTGCCACAATCTTTCTGTCTGTCATACAGACCATCATCTTGCCCTATCATGACCAAAGAATCGCTGGAACTCCGTTTAAAATCAGCCAAAGGAGAATCCGGGTCAGAGTCATTTTCCTGGTAAAATGGGTTTGACTTTCTTCCTCTCATGTAACGCCTTAAAAAGGGTCGAGTAGTTTCATCTTCTTCAGCACTGTTCTGTGGAAAATCCACTTCCTCGGAGTCAGTCACATCAAAGGCAGCAGCCATGGGCATGGCAATCTCTGTGTCACTGATCATTTCAGCCTCTGCTCTCTGTGAAGGAACTTCGCTGTTCTTTTGAGGAACATGTGTTGTCTGTGGTACTGGAGCGAGCTCTGATTCGGTAGGTGGAGATGGTAGCAGTGGGGATGAATTTGGTGGTTCTGTTGTCTCCTGCAGTTGGCTGGCAAATATTGTAATTATGAGGAGATTTAACCAGTCAGGGTCAGACAGTTTAGCAACGAGAGGGAGCAGGACATTGCAGGTTATGAGTTCTCCGACAACAAACCGTCCAGTGCGGGTTTCCAAGTGAGGTGAAGGCACTAAAATGTGCAGCAACAAATCTGCAACTGCTCTGACATAGTTGACTTCCACTGTCTCACTGGTCATGGCGAGGTGAGGTGTGCTAACACTGGAATAAGCCTTCCACAACTGCTCATTCTCATTGCTCCAATTTGCTGTCAGAGACATCTGCTGCTTGCTCACTAGCTCCTTGGCTTTGATGTAGTCCTGCAGGTGGCAGCCAAACAGATCTAGGATCCTCTGGGTAAGTTCCTGCAGAATTCACAAATTTACACACACTATTAAAGACTTTTTCTGATTTTTTTTTTTAAATTCTGAGTGTCAATTTAGCTTCTTTACAAGCAACCTAGTAAAGAAATCTGGTAATAATTTCTGTGAATATTGCCATTAATGGTAAAATATACACTAGTAAACCAAATCAATGTGACCCCTGATCGATGTAGCAAATACCAATGATTATCTTGTAACAATGGCACAAGTGAATAGTCATTGAGCCCTAGCAGTCCTACAGCCTTGATTATACTCTGTTGCAGACACCAACAGACAGCTGGAGACCCAACAGCCAAGTAGTCATTCCTGTTATACTTCTTTAAAGTCCACCACCTGGAGCGCATGCATAGTCAGTGAATAGTAATATAAATTCTCCACTTGCAGGTCTGTGCGGTCACAAAAAAAAAAAAAAAAACAGGTAGGCACACAGAACCTCGTGTTCACCGTCTGATGATAAAATTTATGTCACTTGGACCTGAACAGACTCCAGTGAACTCGAGGATGCAGAAAGTATAAATGAGGCTTAATGTGTTTTTTGTCTGGGTCTCTTGCCATAACTCAGATCCCACCTCTTTTCTCCTGTAGAGGAAGAGCAGCTGACTCCACTAAGTAATCAGCAATGAGTATAATAGCTAGGGAGAGGACCAGCCCCAGTTTTGTGCCAGCTTCTAGTGAGTAGTTGTAATTTCCTGCTAGCAGAAAAATGTGGTTTTCTTTGGGTAATTCTTTAGTTTTTTTCCTTTTTATCAGCACTGAGGATTTGCTGAGGTTCTTTTGTTTTAGACTGTTTGATTAACCTAGCAGCCTAGCCATCTCTTTAATTTAAACATTTTAATAAAATCTTCTTTTATTCATTAACTTGCCTCCATGAATTTTCCTCTCACCCAAACACTTTTATAGTAGTTTTCAGGGAACTTGACAGGGATTCAGTAGTAAATACCTACTGAAAACAGTCTGAAGAGGCACAAACCACAGATTGGAGTCACAGTGTTGGGGATGAGATGAAACAAGACTAATCTGAGGACTTGAACTACAAGTCTAAATCACAAC
This sequence comes from Heterochromis multidens, assembly GCA_015108495.1. Lineage (NCBI taxonomy): Eukaryota > Metazoa > Chordata > Actinopteri > Cichliformes > Cichlidae > Heterochromis > Heterochromis multidens. The sequence goes on along the minus strand of VUQS01000547.1, from coordinate 5,551 downwards.
TCACAGGACCCTGCTGTTAATGTTCTGGTGCCACATAACACAGGGTGCCTCTAGAGGTCTTGTAGAGCTCATGGTTCTGAGAGTCTGAGCTGTTCTGGAGGCACATGAATGAAAAAACACAAATGAAGCAAGGTTAGTCATAATGTTTTAGCTGTTTTTCAAAATAAAAAGGAATTTCATATAGCCATCGGAAAATCTTTGAGTGAATTAAAGGGACCTACTATGGTTTCCCTTATTATTATCTGTCATACATATACTGTTACAATGGTGGACTGTCAATAAATGACCAAAGTTTCAAATATTGAAGTCAGCAACTGTTAAGTAATCCCTGTGAGTCAAAAGCCCAGTCTTTATGCTGCTGTAAAGACTCATTTTCAGCCTTGTTTTTCTATTTTTGGCTCCCTGCGATGTCACTGAGAGAAGATATCCCTAATATGGTCATCTTAGGAATATAGGTCTGGTTGTAAGCACTCACGCCCCACCTACCTGCTGTTCAAATCTTTTGTTTGCGAGAGGCAGACATCCAGACGAAAGTTAGTTTAAAAGGGTGGTAAACTTGAACAGTTTGAGAATAATAATGTGGAGCTGGAATATTAGTATAGTAGGTCCCTTTTAAGTGAGTAGCATTATAAGCTATAACCAGCACTATCAGGACACTTGTCTCTAACTTTAAAGAATAAGAATAAGAATAAGAATAACTTTATTGATCCCAGAGGGAAATTCATTTGTCTGACAGCTCATCTGCTATTTATATTGAAATTGTAAAGCCTGATGGCTGTGGGTGCGAATGATTTTCTGTATCTTTCCATTTTACAACGGAGAGAGAGGAGTCTTCCAGTACTATCTGTTGTTGAATTAAAAAATAACCCTTGACCAATGCATAGTTATTTGCTTTATCAGTGCTCTGATTAAGGCAGATATTTTTTGTTAAAAGCAGAAGTATCATCCTATAATACCATGCTGAAATCAAGACTGGCAGTGAGTTATTGAAATTCAACAAGATTGCACAGTAATGACTACTCTCCAGTGAAGCAATCAGCTGATCGCACAGCACAGAGTTTAGCAACGTAAAATGTTGTCTAATATTTGTCAAGTCACGTTTATTTGTGGAGCCCCAAAACAACAAGAGGTGACCCAAAGTGCTTTCCAGTTGTGATATGAAATGATATAATAGGATTTTGGATCAAGCATGGAAAATAATAATAGGCAGACAACCAAAATTGATGTATGCTGCTATCTTCTCAGAAAACAGAAAGGTCGCACACATGTCAACAAAAACTTTTAGTTATTTTCACTTGTGTTATTTGAAAAATTTAAAGTAAAATTTGATCACAGATAAAAGTGAAAGAGATTTGGATTCAGTACACAGTTATGGGGCTAGATTTGGATTTGATATTATTAAACCCCAACCATGTCATTATACATTCATCATGTATTAGAAAATAAAAATACTTTTTTCTGTCTTATTAATAATTAAAGCATTGTGTGAAGCTTGGTTCTCCTTTGAAGAGCACCAGATATCTAATGAATGCCAAATGCAAGCTGAGTATTCAGGGTTATCTCAGTAATTCAACCTTTCATGGCCAATGACTAACTTCAGAAACTGCATGTCCTTCTAAGGAACTGAACATGACAGATTAATTAAAGCAAAATAGCATAAAATGTGATTGATTTCTGCTTAATGTGTTCTTGTTGGTTACCCTAATGAAAGGAAAACGGAATTCACTAATCTCTTGATATTTTGTAAAATGTAGAATTTTATTTTGTTAATGCAGTTCCTACTTATAATTTAGTCCAGTGGCCAACTTCACAAAGGCAAACTTTGACCACAATTTAGATCTAACGCGGCCACACTTCAGATAGGTGTGTTAAGTAGGACTTATTATCTATTAGTTCTGGATAATAAGAGAGATTTCTTCAAAATGTCTGACCACGCCACCCTTGAAATAACTGAAGATGTGACAATACAAGAAAAAAATGATGGGAAAATATCTTTATTGTAGCAGCATGGCTGTTGGTGCCAGATGTCTGAGTATTTCAGAAACTGCTGATCTTGTGGGATTTTCATACAACCATCTCTAGGGTTTATAGAGAATAGGCCCCTTAGTACCAACTGATCATCGTTTCAGTGCCACAGCCTACCTGAGTATTGTTGCTAATCATGTCCATCCTTTTATGACCACAGTGTGCTCATCTTCTGATGGCTGCTTTCAGTAGGACAATGTGTCATGTCACAAAGCTCAGATCATCTCAAACTGCTTTCTTGAACACCGTGAATGTGCAGCCCACAAATCTGCAGCAACTGTGTGAAGCTATCATGTCAATATGAACCAAAATCACCGATTCGGCAAGTTGCTGGAAACATTCCTCAGAGATTAGGCCTCTTTTTGTGCTTCTTGCAAGTAAACAAATCATCTAATTTTGCTGGTTTTTATACAATCAAACCACTTCAAAACAACTATAAAGGCAAATTGATAATGAAAGGAAGTTTGCTTTGTAGGCATAGACAATATTTATACATTCTGTCAGTGTCTCATATTGTTTGGAACACATAAAAAAGACTTTAAAAAAAAAAGGCTTATCAATGAGCTGCTTTATTAGAACAATAACATTTATTTCACTTTTCTAAAACACTTTTCTAAAGGTAATTTATCTGAAAATATTAACTTTGTTAGACAAAGGTATGATAACAAGGACAAGCAAGTTACTTAAACTGGGCCATGTAGCTCTGGGCAATTGTAGTACTATGTAACAAATGCCCCAAACCTTGGCCTCATGATAAAATATTGCTTGCTAGCTACAAACAGCTATATTTGTATGCTTTCCCCATGGCTATTTTCACCCGTAACCTAAAGATTAAATTGATCTAAATTTAAACTTCTATTCATTTAAACTTTAAATAGCAGAAGAAATAGTCACTATATCTCAAAATTAGTTTTTTCCTTATAATTTCAGCCAAGGTTTCCTTTGCCCAGGCAGAGAAAGGGTCATACTGAGGGTGTTACAATTGCCCCCTCATCTCCCCTACATATTTATAAAATCATACCCTACATATTAGGATGAGGTGGAAAGATGTGCTGTGTGTCAATTAAGCAAGACCTTGGTGTTTTATATGCTACCTCACAACCCACAGTTGAAGGCTCCACGAACCTCAAGTACGCAGCATATTCATAAGTAGTCTAGGAACACTGGCTAAGCATTATTTCAGTGTAAAAGCAAACATCTATTTAGACAGAGTTGACCTCTTTTTGTCTGAGCTGCAAAAAGCACAAATGCAATTTTCAGTTTGTTTGTTTTTTTCACACCCACAACCTGCACAGAAGTACATTTTACAGTCATGCTGTCTATGGTAATTACTCAAAAAAGATAAAACAAACAAATGATATGTAAACAGAGAAAGTTTTCAGAGGTGTGGGAAGGTAAATGTGGCGCATATTGTATTTAAGTATCTATACATGCTTGTAGATCAGAGCTTTTTCATACATTTATGAATGTGTATATATTCCTCTCTGTGCAGTGCTTTGCAAACAAAGCCTACTGGCTATAACCCTCGGCAGAACATTTTACTAGCATCAGATAAAAGCACACAAATGCACACACAGAAGACAACACACAATTATCTGAACCAGACTTGTCGAAAGTCAGCAGTGGCATAATTAATCATATCTGGGTGCAGCTTTAACATTATGTTGATGTTAAAGCAGGGCAGCAATCGCCTACTTGGTCATTACATTACACAGATAACAACATGATGAAGATTAGCAGTGTCAGTGAGCATATGAAATCGCAGTGAGCATGCTAGAGAGCAAATAAGCCGAAGAATCCAGATGTTAGTTGCCTACCAGCTGGATAGCTGCTAAATAACAGAAGTCACACAAAGCCTACAAGCAGAAGATGTTGCCATTGGCATAAAGCTGCTCCAGCAGAGCACAAAAAAACCCCCAAAAAACAGGTGAAACACACCGGGTACCTGTGGCAGGTTTGATACCTTCTTTCATCAGTCATGCATGGAATAAATCTAATCCATCAAAATCTTCTTTGTGCCTAATATCATGACTTTGATCTCGCAACAATTTGTTTTATGCAGCCTAGACTGAAAATGTATGAGAAAAAAAAAGTGCACATTCACTCCAGGACTGAGACCCAGACTCTGCTAAGGTCATGCTGTTTCTGTTACAGTGGTGCTTATAAGTTTGTGTTTTCCATGTTTCTGCATAAATAGGACCTAAGAGATCATTAGGTTATAACTCAAATCCTAAAAGGGCATAAAAAAGAATCACTTAATAAAAATTGTAGCAGGTGATTCATTTGTTGAGGATAATGATAATATTTAATATCTGTGAGTGTTAAAAGTATGCTAACCTTTCGGTATTTGGGGTGACCCCCTTGTGCAGCCATAACTTGTTCATCGGTCCTGCTCATCCACTTGACAGAATTTTAGCCCACTCCTCTGCAGAAAACAGCTCTAACTCCAGGATGTTGGTGGGTTTCCACACATGAACAGCCCACTTCAGGCCAACATTTCTGTTAGATTAAGGTCAGGACTTTAACTTGACCATTCCAAAACATTAACTTTTATCTCTAACTATTCTTGGGTAGAACATCCTATGTGATAAGCATTATTGTCCTGCTGCTTTCCTTCAGTTCATGGACAGATGTTTTAATGCTTTCCTTTGAAATCGCTGATAGAATTCAGAATGTACTGCCCCATCAGCAATGGCAAGCCATACTGGGGTGATGCAGGAAAACAATCCCAAATCATAGCCCTACCACCATGTTTCACAGATGGGAAATTGGAAAGTGGGAGATTGTTATGCTTGAATGTTTTTTTCTTTCTTTTCCACTTCACATTTAAACCAAAAAGTTCTGTTTGGTCTCATCTGTTCATAAAACAATGGTCCAACCATAGGTGTGTTCCAACTCTGTGACAGGGCCTGGGGCAGATTTTTTCTTTGGGTCCTTACTGCCACTTGGTACCGAGCAAACACACTATCATACATTCTCTCTCTCCCCCCTCACTTACACACACACACACAACATACACACAGACACTGTGTAAGTGAAAAAAATAATATTAATATCAGTAGCATTATTCCAACTTTTGATCAGCACCACGGACAGCAACCACAGTCAGCGGTTGGGGGAATGGATACAGTATATCTAAGCCTAGGCTATAAAGCCCCAGAAACATTTAGCCTTGCTAAAGTAACACAAAGACAACTGTAATGTCTGTAAGCATGGAACAAAAGAGAGATATAACAAGCAAACTCATTTACAGAATTCATCATTCAACAATTATTTCCAGTGGACCAGCTTCTAGTATCACACACACATATTACAGTATAAATGCATATTTTAACCATATAAGTAGTAACAATGTTTCAATCCGTTACAAAAACACAAACTACTCACTCATCAGAAGTCCTGGTGGTATACTCATCCTGCTCTCTCCTATCCTTCCTTTTTTGAGCACCAATTTTTTTTCTGGGGTTTTTTTTTTTTTTGCTTTTTTTTTGTTTTTTTTTTTTTTTTTTTTTTTTAACTCCTACCT
>VUQS01000545.1:17599-36295 GCA_015108495.1 Heterochromis multidens | reverse complement strand
TGTTAAATATATTTTTTTTTTTTTTTTTTTTCAAATTTTTGTGTTTCATTTTGTTCTTTGTGTGTAGACTAAAGAAATTCTCTTTTGTTAGTGCTGACTTGGAACAGAGCCAGCTTAGCTGTTTGCCTCATTTATAGTCTTTATGCCAAACTCGGGTCAATCTCAGTTGGCTCAGTTGGCATGACAGTGGATCTTCTCTTCAAACTCTCTGCAATATACAAAAATGTTATTAGATATTATATAATATTATAATATAATTTATATAATTTATTATATAATAATATTTAATTTTTTAATTTTGTGCTATTCCATTAATGTTTCCCAAGTAAATACTAAGTAAAGAAGCACTTATTACATTTTAATTTATTTTCCACCAAATAACTATTTCAGTATTTGTACAAGTAATCCCTGTGAGCCAAAAGCTCAAGCTTCAGAGCGTTGTAGCTGCTTGGTTTCAGACAGTTTTTTCAAACTGTCCAAAACAGCTCCTTTCAGACAGGAGGTAAATTGAGGGGCTGCATAATAAACCCAGTATAAGATAAAATATATATTAATTTGAGCTATGAATCATGAAAAGCTACTGTAGTGAAGTCCAAAAATAAAAATATAGAGGTGGAAATGAGCATAATGGGTTCCCATTAAGGAATAGATGGAAGCAAAGAGCTTTTCCTTTTCCTCTGCAAGGTTCTGTTATTTTATTTTTCCATACTTACGGTTAACACAGTGGTCATAGTGACTGTTTATAGTGTGCAGCTGAATGTGTCAGTAAGTAGCAACATATGAAATACTAGTAGTATTTAACAAGAACCACTAGATTAAGAATCAGGAATGCGACACATGAAGATGGACCTGTCTGACAGTGATTACATAACGCAGCTCATCACTGTCACACAGGCATGAGAATTCACGCAAACACATGTACAGTACACACAGATACACACCTCTTCGTGCACTCATTCCCCGTTCCTCACTCTGTGTATTTAGACATGAGATCCAGGCCGCTTTCCATCATCTATTTATATTCTTTTGTTGGTTGTTCCTTTCTTCCTGCCAACTGGTGATACAGCCATGGCGATGATTACCGCTGCTAGGAGTGCTTCTACGTACTTGATTTGTTCAGGAGCCGACGCCTTGCATAACAGAAAATGCAGTGTGTGTGTGTGTGTGTGTGCGTGTGCACACTAAGTAATTATGACATCATATTGTAGCATTGCAGCAATGTTAAAACATGTTACAATCCACAGCAGGGGACTTTTGATCAGATGTACAACCGGTTTTGCATCCAGAGCCTTGCAAAGATGAAAATACTTTTATGGATTTAGTTTCAGTCCATTTCCCTGCATGTCCCACTCTTCTAACTCCTCTACACTGCCAAACTAAAGCAACCTCGTCTCATTTGTGCACCTTGAAGCTCTTTTCACTCACCGGGCAGTCAGCCTATTTTTCTTGCACCCCTGTGTCGTCCTGTCCTACTTCCTGCTTCCCTTTTTTTGAAATCATGGCGAGGTTTCTGAACCAAGGTGACTATTCTTCGTCAGCCGGTGGGCATGAGCAAGCTGACTTGAAGAAAGGCATCCGTCAAACTTACATATACCCTACTCTCCCTTTGTACTATGCTCATTATTGTGTCCTCTCTGTCCCCTTTGTGCCTTCTTCCTTCAGGCACTTTAAAAACACAAGTATCCTTACTGTCTTAACTGAAGTAGTAGTAAATAAAAGCTTAGATACAAGCCGATTTGTTTCAGCAAATTCCCAAACACACTGGCAACCCTGCAAACTTTGGTCTTACATTTGACCAGTTTTGGTGTACTTACATGGAAGTAAGTGCCCACTTCAGATGTCTAATGAGAGCTACGTACACCCCAGGCAATTTTTGCAGTTTGAAGTTCGTGCAGTGCTGACACAGAAAGTTTGGGGCGCTTCCTTGAACAACCACAGAACTACAAAAAACAGTTGCCACAGTCTGAAAGTGCCAAAATTAGCTTGGCCCTTTCCTACTTATCATTTCTCTGCCATCTAACACATTGACTTTGGAAACTGTTCTTACCTTACCCCAGGCTTTGATTGTTAAGAAATGCATGATGTTTTATTCACCTCATCAGTGTGCCACTTGTGCCATAACTGTTTTAATTATGCACTTTTTGCACTTTTTAAAAATTTGGGTCATCGTCATGAAGACTTGGATTAAGGCTGCTCGTTAGATACTTCTCATCCCTCACTCCCGTTACCTTCTCTGTGCTTTCATCCTTGCTGCCTCTCTGGCAAGTTTGAAAAGAAAGTTGCAGAGAGAACATTTCTGCTTTTTAAATTGCTGGGTTTGGCCGGAGATGCAACGAAAGTGAAAGGGCAGCTTGGATTGAGGGGGAGGCTGAGTCACTGCAGAGACAGACAGTAAAACTCATTACACATTTGTTCTTGACTTTTTCTTCACTTCCTAACAAGGCCTCAGGCCTCTGTTTTGTTTGTTCTCATTGTGGATACACTCCACTGCCTGTGCTGCTGACCAATGCTTGGCCATCTGTCATGAAGGAAAGAGATTTGGATTCATATACTGCTTTATGTGTATATCTGTTGGTGAGATGTCTGAACTGGATATTGGCAGTTTTTCACTGTGCTTTAAGTCACAGTGTTGCTCATTTTTAGTCATCTTATTAGCAGCTTGTTGCAGTATTTTGTCTGCCTTCTCTATCAATGCAACTCCGGCTGTGATGTTTTCTCCCAGAGCAGCATCTCATGTTTCACTGGCAATGATCAGCAAAATAATCTAAACATATGATCTGTCTTCACCTTCTTTGCTGTTCTCGATGACTTTGACTTAACCCCCCCACCCCACCCCCCACCCCCACACACACTTTGTTTAGCAGACATCTACAGAATTTGACTTTTTTGAATGGCCTATTCACTGAATAAAAGTAATGAACTGTTGTGCTGTACAAGAACATACAAGCAAACACTAGGGTTCTTAGTTTCAATGTTAGTGCTATCAATATTTTGTGTTAACGATGGAAAAAGTAATTTGTCATGTGAGAGATTATTGCTTTGCCCTGCAGTTCCTCAGGCCTGTGAAGCGTTAAGCAATTTTACTCTTCTGGTTCACTGTCACTGCTCTCATCAATCTCATTTCCAGCATCAGGCAACTTCTTCCAGCTAAAGAAGCTTTGGTACACCCTCTGTACCCTGTATGATCAGCATGATTAGCACTGAACATAGAGAGCATAGCATTTAGCAGCTAAAGTGCTGGACATTAACCTCTTACTATCCACCAGTTCAACACTGACCCTCTAGGGTTTTGGTTTGGGTTAATGTCCACTCCTTTTTGTAGTATTTATTTATTTTTTGCCCATTTGGTACATGCAAATGGAAACACTGTTAATATAAAAACTAAATTGCAAAAATTAATGTGCGACACGTCATTTGAAAGTTCTAGTTTCTAAAAGTTTGCCACCAATAAAGGCAAAAACAGAGCCGTAGGTGAGTGAATATTTGACAAGCAGAAACAAAACATCAAATAAATGTTTGCTTGGTATATATGGCACCATTTAGAAAGTATTAATTTTTTTTAAGGTTGCAGCCTTGTGCAAAATCATTGAAACTCATTCCTCCTTAAGTCTTTAATGAGTTCCCCATAATGACAAGGGAAATGTGAAGCTTAGCAATTTCACTATATTTTCTCTGTCTTCTCATTTTCTTTCTTCCCTATAGTTTCTTTTGTGTACATTGTCAATAAATATGTTATTTGAAAAAGAATAATAGATGTCACCTGCCAGCTCTAGATGGTATAAGCTTGTTTGATTTTTAGTAACTTCAGCTGTATATGACCAGCGTCTATGGGGCATGAACGTAGGGCTTTTTAGGACCAAAAATGGTCTTATGCCACTATTGTGTTTAGCATGCAGATATTTTCGATTTTATTTGTTAGCATTTCTTGTATTGGCCTCTGAGATTTGATGACCACCAGTGAAAAGTTAGAAATTGTGTTATTTTTGGTCACAAAAGCAATTAGCGAGTTCAGCGAGTGGTAGGGAGACAGAAGGAAATGGCACTGGGTCCAGGTCTGCTGCTGAGCTGAAGGATTCAGCAGCCAAAACCAGGTTTTATTTTTAATACATACAGCAGGGGAGGTGAGGGGAAAAAGCACCACACACAAACATACAAACATAAGCCCCCCCTCAGTGACTTTCCCTCTGTTTCATCCGTCCAGTCCTCATCATGAGGCTAGGACTCCTGAAATGAATCCTCTGCTCTCCTTTTCCTCGTGGTTGGCTCAGCTGACTCTGTCTACGACTGTGTGTGTGTGTGTGTGTGTGTGTGTGTGTGTGTGTGTGTTCATGCCCTAGTAAAGAGCAGAGCTCTGTCATAGTTGCTCATGTCGGTGTTTGTATCGCTATCTTTCATGCATCTAACCAAACATACCTTCTCTTTTTCTCCCTCCTTTTCCAGTCCATCATGGAGCAGTTTAACCCCTGCTTACGGAACTTCATAGCCATGGCAAAAAGCTATGAGAAGGCGCTCACCAGTGAGTACACCAACCATTTCTTGTTTACCGTCTGTCTTCGTCTTCCTTTCATTCCTCTAGTTGTCCAGGCAGAGGGCCAGCTGACCCGACGCTTGGCGGTGCTTCTGTATCCTCTTGATTTACCTCGAGTCTGGTTAGATTTAGGGTAATGACGGCACAGATATTCACATGATAAGAGTGTTGTTGATGTCAAGCTTACAATCCCCTTCAGAAGCCTTTGAACTACACACACTAGTTTGTCCCTTTTTAATTAAGATCTTATTCAAATGTCTAATATTGTCCTGTGATGTCCTGTGATTGTTCCCCTGTGATGTCTTCCTCCTTTGTGTCCAGCAGCAGCTCCTTTCATCATTATCTTTAACGTCCGTCTCTCCCTTTTGTCCTTTGTCATTGCTTTCTGGGGCTTGTATTGGTGTTTGTATGATTTTGTGTGTGTGTGTGTGAGGGTGGGCAAAGAGTAAGAAAGTCTGTGAAACTGAGGTGTACATTCAGTCAAGGTTAAAGACAAAGCCCTGGCAATGTCCTGAGGGAGCTAAGTGGAGCATTAGCCAATGTGAAGTAGAACAGGAAGAGTCGTGAGAATAACGGTAACCCACCCCATGAGGCCCAAGAAATGAGAACGAGCAGAGCCGGTATTCAGGACAAGACAAAAAAAAAAAAAGGCAGAGGAAAAGACTGCAAGAGAAATGTTCACAAAAACAGAAGACATCGGGTCAGAAATTCTCAGCCTTTATTGGTGTCCTAAAGAATGTCCTGTGGCTTATTCTTCTGCAACTTCTCGAACTTTGATTAATTAAAGTTACACAGTCAGCATGGATAAAGAGATTTCATGCCTCCGGGTCAGGCTGATAACGCTTGTACTGATGCCTTGTACAGTATATGCCTTTAGATAAGACACACCTCCAACCATGTTGAGCTCATTTATTGATAAGAAAACCTTCCAGCTCTGCTCTTAGATGTCACTCTAAGGAAGGAGGAGGAGGAGGAGGTTATCAGGATCGTATCATATTTTCAGTGATGGTGCAGCCTTGCTTGGTATGCTGTGTGTGGTTTTGAGCAGGGCTCTCCTTTGTGTGCTTGGAGAGGAAATGCAGGGAAGACTCGGCAGCCTACAAGAACAATAAAGGAGGCCTCACTCTAGTCTGATAGATAAGGCTAAAAATAGCCCTGCGACTCTCAGAGTGGGGATTACACTTCATCAATGCCAAGCAGTGGCACAGAGGCAGAGTTTAGAGTAGAGCCGTGCAGAGTGGGGCTGGGCACCCAGCAAGCATCTATTGTCATAGGAAAAATGCCAGTGCAGCCCCTCCCTGTACTAGAACTGGAGCGGCAGCTTGACATCCCCACGGACTGTGAGGACCAGAATGATGCAGGAAGGAAGCAGACTGTCTGTTTTTGGGCTTGATGAGGCCAGTGTGGTTTGGGATGTAGTGCTTAGCCAAATTCTCTCTTTATTAAAATCTTAATTGCAGCGTGGTGCAGAGCTGTAGCAGATATGTAGGAGCTGTGTGGTTGGAACATACTGTGTTTGTGGAGCAAAGAGATCTACACATGTGAACATCTAGGTTAACACTGGGCTATATTTAGCTGGGACTGAGATTTCAGCTGTTGATTGTAATAGATCGTTTGAGTGGTTAGCCCTTCTGTTTGTCGAGATCTCATTGTAGGGGGAGGCCTGAAAAAAACGTTGGTCTCAGTGGAACCTTAAGGAGTACAATGATCTGTCTGCTCTGGGTGTTTTGGCTCTATGATGGGACAAAAAAGCAAACAAAAAAGTCTCTTCATAAATTCCAAAACACTGATAATATTTTTTTGCTTGATAATGGCCAACTTTTTCTTCAAAAGGCTAACTGATCATTTTAGTTCCTCTTTAAATTGCTTGTTTGATTCAGTTAACATAAAACAGAAACTTGTCTCAAGAGCTGTCTTTCCCCCCAAAGTTTAGGCATTTATAACCCAGATGTTTAGGTGTATTTTGAGCTGAACTTCATCAAATTTGTACGCTTTCTGTGAAGGGATGTGAGAGGAGATTTGATTGAGGTTGTGGAAAGCTTGATTTTTAAATTGATCACATTAACATGGGTTGCATATCACCAATTCAAGCTGATTTAAACCCTTCTCTTGTTTATGTTTCATCTCTACTGACACTGCTCTGTATTAGCTTTATATCACTGTTCTAATCCTCTTTACAGGCAGACCCTCCTTCTCCTCGTCCTCTGCCTTCTTTTTCTCTTCCTTTCTTCTCCTGCTTCCATCCCTCTCTGTCACTTTCCAGCATCCCCTCAAGCTAATCCGGCCTCACCTGGGCCCGCTCTCCTCCCGGCTGGGATTTCTCTGGACATCGATTAAATTAGCCTCACTCACCCAGCCGTCTTAGCCTTACCTCCATCCTCTTGCTTTCGCATACTCTCATATCAAGCCTAGGCTTAGCTCAAGCCAGGCTTCAGAAAAGCCGGAAAAGGGTCTTGGTCTGTCTCTGTCATATCTCACCAAGGAGGGTTGCACTGCTGTGTAAAGATTTTTGTGGCTTTTATTCATGGTTTTCATAAAGAAGTGAAAGCAGACTAAGTTATTTCAGAAGTCCTCACAAAATTGTCTTACTGAAGAAATGAAATTGTTAAGTGCTTGTACAAACTGAGAAGCCAGACGCTGTCTTAATTTACAGAACAATAACTTGCATAGCTCAGTGTTTCCGTAGACTTCTAGATGTGAACTCAGAATAGATTTCCATTGTTTTCCATGTGGGAATATGAATACTTGTCATTTTCCCTCTCTCTCTCTGGGATTCTGCATGAGCATTCTCTGGCAGTTCAAAGCACACTCATCAACATGACGGCCCTGTAATAAACTCAGCGCTCATCCATATGTATATCCCAACTGGGCATGTGTCCTCTGTCATCATGACTTTCACTCCCTGTGTAGCTAACCCCTGACCTGCTTTAATTCACCGTCGCTGCTGCCTGAGGCCATCTTGTCCTCATTTCTAAGCCCTGAGTCACCATCGTGTCTCAGCCTGTGTCCCCGGCTTCTGTGCCGATACACCGCAGAGAATAATGGTTGACAGTATTTGAATTGTAGAGTGCTTACACATCACTGCTGTGAAAAGTTTTGTCAGCATATTATTATGTATGGGGTTGTTAAGATGTGAGGTGCTGTTAGGATTTTAAAGCTTTAGTTCATCCAAATTACAAAAATACTTTTTTTTTTTTTTTTGCTTATGCCATGTAAATAATTTTTAATATCTGTTGTAATGTAAGTTTTGAGTGTTTCAAATAGCACATATAAAAAAATGGTTTACCTCCTGGGTGTTTTACTAGGGTTTGTATCATTTTTGTGCCACTGCAGCATCTAGATTTAATTTAGTCCAAATTCTGAGGGTCCTGATTCATAACTGTTAAGCTGATTAGGTTAAAATATTTATATCCTTACATGAAGGATAAACTTGGAGTTTTGAACTACAAAAAGTAATTTAACCCAACTGGCTAGTTTATTAAACTAGAGAAGAAACATTACTCTGTTGGTCTAGATTAGATTAGATGAGATTAGATTAGATTAGCCTTTATTGTCTCCCTTGGGAGAAATTTGTCTTGCACAAGAGAGGGAGACACGTCACATAAAATAACACACGCACAAACACACATTCACAATTTCACCTATTACCGTTCAATAGTATAATTTGTAATGACCCTAAAGAAAATTTGTACCTGTTGAAATGATGCTGAGTTAAAAAAATACCAATAAAAATATTCAGCCACGTACAGTTTTGTCGCAAAATGCGAATCCATTATTTTGTCACATATGGTCCATTTGTGCTCATTATATTTCAGCTTCTCCAACACAATTTGCATATTTTCATAGGTTTCTTTTAACTGCACAGAATGACCAATTGGAATAGATGCAAAGTAACTTCCATTATGCAGTAGGACACATTTTAGGTTGGGTTTTGAGCTGTCAATGAACAGCCTCCACTCATCTGCATTGTACTCACAACCCATTGTACCCAAAAGACCTTCAGCATCAACACAATAGACAAAGTCATCATCCATTTCAAAGAATGGAATAAGGTCCTTCTCATGATGCCTATAAAAAGAAAATTTTGGTTCCTGGAGCCAGGCAGTTTTTCTCACTGAGCCGAGACGCAAGCAACTTGGCCCCTTCTTTTGGCAGATCCAAATCTCGTACTAAGTCATTTAACTCTGGCTGAGTGAATAACTGGGGGACAGACGAACTACTAGAAGATGAATCTTCAAAGTCCTTATCACTAGAATGTTGCGCATCTGGAGACAAAACCTCGTCAGGCTCTTCTCTCTCATCAACTAAGCTAGAAAAAATGGCAGGTGGTATTTCACCTGAATTTCACCTCATTGCTGATGGCAGGTCAAGGTAACTGAGATGATTTAGTTTTGGAACTGTATCCAGACGTATTGACTAAACAGAAGTAGCAGTCATCAAAGTGATTCTGTGGCTCCCGTGCTCTGAGGTTTTCAACACACACACGCCAAAGTGAATGAGGTGCCTATGGCTTGTCTTGGTTGCCCAATTTCATACCAAAATAAGCAAACACATTTGGATCATGTCTACTTGTGAAAAAAACGTGACTTGATAGAGCAAAATATGTATTTTTTTAAAATCAGCAACCCAAAATTGGTAAACAACAAGTGTTAGATTTCATGCATTTTCTGGTGGCAACATGTGAATCCCTAAAATACTCTAGAGGCTTAAACCTTGATTATACTTTCTGAATCTGAGAGTGTCCTTGGGCCCTTTTGAGTCTGCTAGAGTCTGCTCGGGTCCGAATGACATTCATTTGATCGTCAGACGTGAATGCGAGGGTCTGTGCAGATGTCCACATGCTTGTGTGCTTCTTGTGATATCGTGGACTCGTTGCTGTTCATTTCTAAGGTGATAGCTGCACATTAGAGCTCTGAAACTTTAAACTGGATCCATTTAAACATGAAAGTTTACTGTCCCACAGCCTGATAAAGGAGACGTGGAAATCCCTTTAGTTTGTCGGCAGATAAAAGCGAGATTAATTTGATTGATTGAACAGGTGTTCTTGCTGTGTTCTGTCTTCTTGTTGCTGAAATTTTAGCAGTGTAAAAGAAACTTATCAGCAGATTAGAATCAAGTATAAAAACTTTTATACATTTTTCTGTATCACCAAATGAACGCATGGACATTACAGTGAAAAAGCGATGCACAGTTTGCACTTCATTCAGTGGTTTTAAACTGTGTTAAGCACAAGTTACCACAGTGATTTAGGCAGGTAAAAAGAGAGCCACTTTAGTAACACAAAACTCTGACTTTAAGCTCAGCATAGCTCACTAACCCATTAATCTCACTTCTTAGTACACCCCTCAGCTGTCCGTGTCTGTCTGCAACAGAGTATAATCAAAGTTTAGTCATCAGAGAATGGCAGATGGGTTCCTAAACTGTGTTCAGATAGTCAACAGCACTGTGATGTCTACTTGTTTGCATTTGCATTTTTTTTTTTTTTAGCATTTTAAAAATAAGATTACTGTAAGATGTGAGGAAAATATTTAAAAGAAACGAACTCTGTCAATATATAGCTCAGTGTAGTTTTTTGCCCCTGGGAACAGATGCTGTATAAACTCTGGGTTTTTAAAGACCTTGAAAAGATTCAGGATCTGTATCGTCCAAACTCTGATGTGTCTTTTTAATAACTTCTGCATTCATTTAATTTGAATAGTAAAAATTATTTAATATATAGAACTGAGAAGTTTTGTAAAAGCAAATTACCCACGCCGTGGCCCTTAAGGTTCAAGGTTCCTTTTTTTGTCATTTTACAATATACACTGAAATTACTTTGCACCACTGCTTAAAAAACAGCTCTCCTCAAAAAGTATAAAAGAGGTAAATCAGAAATAAAGTTAAATAAGAAGAAACATTTGAAATTTAGGAATTTACTCAGTGATTCAGTTTCAGTTCAGTTTGCTACAGCAGCTAGCTAACGGATATAAAAACAAGCAACACTGTTGGTCTGTAATGGCTGAATATATGAAGCCTGTTACCTGGATGTTATCCACCTTGAAAGAGGGGGGAAAAAATGTAATCCCATTTATTTTGCTGACCCCAAATCTGATCCAAAAAGAAATCCTTTAAGACTGATTAGAATGGAAAAACAGTCCAACAGCATTATGGACAAATACAAAAATGTTTTTTCTGTAATTTGGATAAACTAATCCTTTAAAAGGGATTATTCCAAGTAGGTTGTGGTGAAAGGTTTTGCTTTGCTTTTTAACCTAGTAGTCTTGAGATATCTGTTTCCTGTAGTTGCCTCCATAGAGCTTTTTCTTTTCCCGCCTGGTCTCCATTTCCGCCTGTTGCTCTCTTTATTTCCCATGCCCGACCTTACCTCTCTGGGGGAGGGGAGGGTTGTAGGGGAAGGTTGAGCTGAAGAAGACATCATTTCAACTCCGCACCCTTGATCTGATGCCCAATGCTTCCATGTTTCCAGGTGTCACATATGCTGCAAAGGGCTACTTCGACGCTCTGGTGCGGATGGGCGAGATGGCCAGCGAAAGTCAAGGCTCTAAGGATCTTGGTGAGTCCTTGTAGTGGCAGTAGCACCCTTGATGGGGTACAGGGGGGTTACACAAGCAGATGGTGAATGGGATCGTGCTGTAGAGCAGAAGCAGCTGATGACCAACCTGAAATTGGACACACACATACATCAGAGACATTTTTCTAGCAATTAAGTTCTTCAGAAATGTGTGTAAATCTTAAGAGATGAGCATTAGCCTGCCTTTTCCCACACCTCAGAGCTTATTTGATACATTATCACCTCTAATTCATATACTGAAACACATTCTGGTTTGAGAAGAATTAATTCTGCATGATTGTCACAGCTTGCCCATTTGGTTAATCCCTTGTTTCCTCACATTCAGGAAAGATAAAGGCTTTCCAGTCGCTTTTTTTATTGCACCGCTGTGAGCAAGTAATAAATTTACAAATTTGTTTGGTATTTGGTATTCACAGGCGCACACATGGTGAGGTGGATTTGCTTTCTATTCATAATAAGCCCTCAATATATTTACAGTGCTAATGAAAAATCTTCCAGCAAGTTGCCAGGAAGAAATTTCCCAACTCTGCTCTTCCACAGCGTGTTGTCTGGTTTCGGTTGGATCAGCTCTGGTTCTGCTCGTTATAGACGTACCTATTGATGAGGACTAGCTGATAGAAAAGTAAACCTGCTTTGTGAAGTAGGACAGCAGTGTCGTAGTTGTAGACCCAGTCACATGCTGGGGCGTGTGCTGAGTCCTGGATCATGGTAGCTTCTTCATTCCTTCACATTGATGTGATGTAAGATAGCAGGCGTGTACTGAATCAGCAGAGAAGAGGAAGAAAGGATGACGAGATGGTGTAAAACAGAGATATCTGAGGCGACTGAGGAGGATAAAAAAGCTGCATTCATTATTCATGGGGAGACCTTTTTTGGGGCTTCCTCGCACTCCTTCTGGAGTTTCATCTTTTCAGTTTTCCTCCCTTTCTCTCTCTGAGTAAATACTGGGTAGAGCTTGTATGCCCAATATGAAAAGCTCTTTTCTTTTTCTATTCAGTTTCATCTCCATGATTGGTACGATTATCTAGTTTGAGTCATTTTCATATCAGTGTTTTAGGGGTGAATGTTTAAACATACAAGCCTGTGATTAACCTTAAACATGAAACATTACAAACCATCTAAAAGTAAGAGAAACGGCCTTTGCACACCAAGACTATCTTCATTTGAAGATGTAGGTCTCTAAGTAAATCTTACTCCCAAAATGTCTGTCAGTGTTTTGTAACTGTTTCTAAGAATTAAATGATTGTGTACAAATGCAGATATGCAGTATAAATTATTGCTTTTTGTGCTTTAGTGATGAATTTAAAAAAAATGGACATGAAATGCAAATAAAACTGTTGACTTTGTGTGCAAACTCCTTAACAGGATATCCCATACCATCCCTCTGCATCCCCATTTCCATCACCTTCATTGCTTTTCTGTTTCCCATTCACATTCTCGGTCTTCCATGACTGTGCTTCTGTAGTCTTTTGTCTGCATGTTTGTGTTTCTTTTTCGATTTCTTTTTCTAGCAGCCTAACCATGACTCAGCAGCCCTTTAACTCAGCAGAACCTCCCTCCGCCTCCAGTGAAATGACAGACTAGGCTGAGCAGAATGGATTGATGCTGTCTCTGCATATCAGCAGCGCTCAGAGCAGCTGTGGTCTGTGCAGACCGAAGGGGGAGTCGTTCTGACGACGCTTATTGCTTTGTGGATTCTTTAGCATATTCCATTACTTGTGCTGAGCCTCACGGCTTCATTGAATTACCTGGTGAAAAACAGAAGAAAAATTTAGTTTGTGGATGATTCTGGAGTCACTTTAGGTTTTATGTCAGTCTCTTGGTATGAAGTATGTGACTTCTATATAAGTTCTTCCAGCTAATCTATAGATGACAGCGTGTCCCATAGGAAGGCGAGTTGGTAATGGGAATTTTTTTTCTTTTTAATCATCAGTGTTTCCTATTATAAAGTCAGGAGTAGTGTTAGACAAATATGAGCATATTCTGGAAATACTGAATGATTAAAAATACATGGGTAGGCAATGAGAGATAATTATCCAGTTTTTCTCATTAGACCAATTCAGTGATATGTTATAAAGTAAAGAGCCTCCATTTGCCTGTTACTTTATAATGAGAGGCTATGGAGGTTTATAAAAGTCAGTATTTCTGTTTTGCTCAAGAAGAAGCCAGAGGAAACACTGAGTACCATTGTTGCTGCATAATGTGGAAAAACTCCCAAGCCTTCCAGCTTATTAATTAACAGATAACAAGGATTGTGTATTTGGTTTTGTGTGTGTGTGAGAGACTGAACTGAATTTCCTCAGCTGGCACGTGTCTGTAGCTGTGACCAGAGCCACGACCACAGAATCTCAGATAAGCAGTTGTGTGTGAGTTTGCATGCATGTTTGCCAGGGATAATCACTCATCCAGGGCTTTACCTCACACTTCATAATTAATGAGGAATGAAGGCAAATTTGTAAAATCGTCCAACTTGTAATTGTTCCTTTAATTGGGTTTTGTTGAGGAGAAAATGTGTTGGCGCCGTGGAGCTGAAATAACAGGGCCGGACTACAGACTGCTTGAACTCTCAAAGTGAAATCTGGCAGAAAGGCTCTGCCACCTCCGACTGTACTCTCTGAAACAATGTAATTAATCACAGCGCATTAAGATGAACAGCAGCTAATGGCATTAGCACATGAGCAGAGGATGTAGAGCTGCATGTGACAGGATGAAGTGAGGAGGAGGAGTGGAATTGGGTTGAGAAATTGACCTTGATGGTGAAAGTGAAAAATTGAATGTGGGATGGAAGAGCACTGGACTGCTGATAAATTGGCTCACACATTAGCATCTCTGATCTTACCCAGACTAAACGGATCACTGCTATTCCTCTTAAATGAAAGATGGCTTGAATGTTGAACATATTAGAGATTATTAAACAAGTTTTCAGTTACAATAAGTGTTGTGTTTATGGAGTATTTAATGTTTTAATGGAATTATGAATTAATTATTAAAGTATGAGTCTGTGGTAGTTTTTCTTGCACTTTAATTGTAAATAGTGATTTAGATGCTGCTTGTGTCTTGCCATTAAGCACAAGGCATCTTTTAGTGGTAGCACCTCAGCAATATTGGTTGCCAAGAGAACTGTCTCAACTGAGTCCACAAAGTCTGCTTGAGGAGGTTGAAAGGGTGGAGGTGGGCTAAGTCGCAGGTAAGTGCTGATTTCAGCCATAAAAACCACTTAGTTAGGTTTAGGCATTGAAAATTACTTGTTTAGTGATAGGAAAAATAGTGGTTTGATTTAAAAGGCACCCTGCACATTACCCCAAGTGGTAACACCTTCTAACCAATACCATATGTTGCCCGTGGACTCATTTTTTTTACACCCTGGGAATAAGGAAAGCCTGGTGTAAGTGTGGTGGAATCTAAGACACTTGTTCCTGACTGAAACTTCTAAATGGGTGTGCTGTTCTGTTGCAGATACTGTCCCTGTCATTAAATAATGACTCTTGTTATAAAAAGGCAAAACAAAAGCCTTGAAATATCCTTCATCTTGCTGTGACACAGTTAAATGTGTGCTTCACATATTTTGTTTTGTTTTTTGCTAAAGCATAGGCCAAACATGTTGAGTTAGGCATGGACTTCCGGTGACAGATGGTAAAATAGATTTTGTGTAGTGCTTTTCTACTCCTTACTGGCTACTTAAAGCATTTTACAATACAAACCACACTCACCCATTCATACAAGGTGTTTATCCTACACATACAGCACTTTATATCGAATATATAGATATTCACACACTGATGGATGCAACAGGAGTGATTGTGGGTTCAATATCTTGCCCAGTGAAGCTTCAACATCTGAGTGAGAAGCTGGAGCTTGAGCCATTGACCTTCGGATCAGTGGAACACTGGCCTTCTGAGCCTTAGTAGCTGAACTGATCCAGACTTTACCCATGAATAGCCATTACAAAAATTTAATAAGCACTAATGCATGTTTCATAACAAAGCCTCAATCAGACCTGTTTTTCAACCCCGATTTTCAGCTCCAGTTATCAATAACAGAGTTATGTGACTGTGGCAAACTGAAAAAGAAGCTATAACACAGATGTTCAGCATGGTGTTCTCTCATAGCTGGTGATTTTAAACTCTTAACACTTTGGCAGCTTTGTGTGTCACTTAAGAAGCAGCTGCAGAGACATGGGAACAGTTTAATAGTAGACTTGAGCTGTCGACACACAAACATATACTCATAAATAGACTTATTGTACAAGCGTACACCCTCACATGCCAGAGTAGGCCATAATCAAACTGACTAAAAAGCAAGAAAACATTACATGATTATTATCCACTCTTGGAGCCTAAAATACACTGACACACATCTCCTCATGGGGACACTCATTTATGGAGAGATGGGCTGTGTGGTATCATATGTGCAGATTGCTAAACAACACATAAGAAACTGGCACAGGAAGAGGAAATGATGCATCACTGTGTTTCACTCAGTTATTCTTGATTTACGCGATGCTGTCAGAGTTTGAACAACTGCTCTGCTGCATGACTCCCTGTGAGGAGAGACGAGATACTCCATGACTGCACAGTGGAGTGTCATCCCACTCATCCTCTCCACTTTCACTACGCTCTGTGTCTGCGAACGCCCCCGCTTTGATGTGGGAGCTCAGGCAGCCCTGGGAGAACACGCCGACTCTGCACACATTTCTAAAAATAGATTAAATGAAACGCGTCGACTGGAGCTGCTTTGAAGGAGGAGGAGAGACGGAGTACGGCGCTCGAGCCGCAGCCCAAACATGGTTTGCCGGTGATGTCAGTATAGATGAAAATGACATTGTCTTTCTTCCGTATACTAAATATGGGCATGGTTGTGAGAAAAAAAAAAATAGGAGGCTCCTGCAGTTCCGGTTCCCCTTTTTCCATATAAGGGCTTCACTATTCAAATGCAGTGTTAGGCAGGGGTTGTATTCACTCAGGTCTGTGCTCTGGGACACAAAAGCTGCTGGAAGCATGAAAAAAAGCATTCATTTGGCTTTGCTTTGTTTCCTGCAATACAGCTGATTTCAGATCTGTAAACTGTAGATCCAAACCTGCATTTTATTAAGCTTATGCATCTCTGCCTGTTATTAAAATCTAAATATTAAACATTTTCGTCATCACTGGGATTTTTCAAGTGTGTCTTAGCCCAGATAGGCAGCAATAACTAAGAGTTATGGAGTAAGATCATAGAGCAGGATTATGCAAAATATGTCGTATCAGAATTACACAGCAATACAGGATTAAAATTATGAGCCTAATAAAAGATGACCTCATTAAAACTATCCCTCCATTTTCTTCTTCTTATACAGTACAAAGTGTGGTTGAGGTGGCAGCAGGTTAAGCACTGTATTCAAGACATCCTTTTCCCCAGCAACATGTTCAAGTTCCTCCTGGGAGATTTTGAGATGCTTCCAGATCAGATGAGATATATATATATATAATCTCTCCAGCAAAATTCTGAGTCTGCCCCATGGTCTCCACCTAGTTGGGCATGCTCGGAAAACCACCAAATGGAGACGAGCTCCAAATGGAGAAAACATCCTAACCAGATACTCAAACTATCTCAGCTAGCTCCAGTTGACATGAAGGAGCAGCAGCTCCAAGCTCCCTCTGGATGTCTGAGCTCCTCACCCTATCTCTAAGGCTGAGCCCGGCCAGTGGCAGAAATGCAGCTTCATATGTGAGGGTTCAAACATAAATCGACTGGTAGATCAAAACCTTTGCCTTCCGGCTCAGCTCTGTCTTCTAGTTGTCTAGTAGAACTGTCAGTTCTGGTTTTAGAACTTTCTAACCTTTAAAAGGTCAAAATAAGATAAATTTCCAATCATTATCTTTCTTTTATTTTCTATTTATTTTAAAATTATTTTCTAACGCTCTTAGGTTAGATTTCTATATTACTGTGTCTGTGCAATCATTATTCATTAAATATTAATATTAACTACTGTTTAATTCTGTTGTAATTAAAAAAACATAAAATAAAATGATGAAACCTTCACTATTCCTGACCAGCTTCCAGCAGAACTCCAGCTACTATCAGCTCCCGTCTATATTTCTTGATAGGGATGCCTGTGGTCAAATTATCATAGTATATCCACATATTTTATGCTCTCATTTTGCTCCTATTCATTCATTATTATCTATCTCATGTCTTCTCATTGCCGTGGGCTGAGCACACTGTAGCATAACATCCATCTCATTAAATCAATTTAAGGTTAATTTAGATGGCCAAATTTAAGGTCCAGGAAACAATTACCCTTTGGTTGATTAATTCATTGCAACACATTTTAGAGGAGTGTGCTGGCCTTTAAGGCATATTTCTCCACTTCAGCCAACATACTGTTAAAGGATAGCGTGCTTTCACAAATGGGAACAAGGCCTAGATGCAATCAGTGACTCAATTAGGCAACAGTGGGAGAGAATGTAATTCTGACGGGTCAGAAAGACAAAAAAATCCTTCCTGTGGTTCAATATTCATCAGCAAATTTTACTGTATAATTTTCCCCTCATTCATCTCTCCAATAATTGCCTACTGTTTCAGCGGGAAGTGGTTTGAATCGCCTCTCCTGCTGCACAGCTGGATGGCAGCAACAGAAATATGAGCGCTCGCTCTTTGAAGCGGAGGTAAAGAAAACAAGATGAAAGCAATAATAAAGGCTCATAAACAAGGGCATGAAAACACCATTTGTGACACTCTAATGCGATGCTGCTGTGTCACTGACCATTTCTTAGGGAAATTCTTCCATAATATTCACGACTGGTGTCCCTCCAAATGTGTCCTTCTTGATATCTCATTCTGCTCAGCTTAAGAAAAAAAAAAACAAAACAAAACTGTTGACCCCAATGTAACCCTCATTTTTCTGAGCCAGCACAGGCAGAATTTCCCCTGAGCTTCAGCTCCAATCTGAATTCAGCCAGCATTCATTCTGCATAGAGGGGAAAATGCAGCGAGAGCACTCTTTCAAAAACCTTTCTTTTCTTCCTGGCCTTGTCACCTCAACATCTCACAGTGAAAACTAGGAATGGTTACTATCGTGTATAACTTTAAAAACCATTTATTGCAGCATTTTGAATCATCCCTTGATGATGGGTCTGTGTGCAAAGTCAGAATGGAAGGATATTACTGGAGTTTACACCTAACTGAAATGATGAGGGACAGCTGATGTGCTGTCTCAGTACAGTCTGATAAATTGGTTAGGTTAGTGTTTTTGTGCAGGATCATAAATGTTTTTTTCCTGAAGGTCTTAGTACATAATGAAGTAAGCACATCCCATCTCATCCCAGGGTGTCTGCTACTGCCCTTTAGATGTCCTTTAGATGCTACTAGATGTTGCAGAGATGTATTAAGGTATCCTTTGGCATGTGCGCTTTAATGAACTGGGTGCAGCAATTTAGTTTTTCAGTCCTCTTTTAAAGCACTGCAAAGTGCAATGTACGAGGTCGGTGGGGAGGCGGTGGAGTCATGCTCTCCACTGTGTGTGTATATATATATATATATATATATATTTTTTTTTTTTTTTTTTTTATTTTTTGTTTATTTGTTTTTTTGTTTTTTTTTTAGTTTTTTTTTGGGA
>VUQS01000545.1:0-17579 GCA_015108495.1 Heterochromis multidens | reverse complement strand
TAGGAGGTGGGGGGGGGGGGGGGGGGGTTTTTTTTTTCATTTTTTTTTTTTATATATATATATATATTTTTTTTTTTTTTTGTAATCAGAATTTGGATCATATGGTTGAGTGCTAAGTTATCAGCTAATGCTAGGCAGCGTCTTATGTGCAGATACCTGCTATTTAGTGTTAACATGAATTGGTGGAGGTGAGGCCTAGATTCACCTGCCAAACAGCCACGCCACTAACTTTTAAGCCTCACCATCCTTACCTGACAAAATGCCGTAGATTTGTTTTCTGAAGAGGAAAACTTCCAAGAGAGGCCAAAAAATGTTTTCACTTTTGGAGCTAGCCTCGGGTGGCCATTGCCAGTATTTAAAAAATGGACAGGTTTGTCAGCCAGGAGTCTCCTGTTTGTGTCTCGTTTGGTAGCTTTGTGATTTGAAATTTGTTTTGCTTTGTTTTCACTTGATGAATATATTAGAGGGGCAGTTGGACCAACAGTGACTAAACCCCTGAAGCCCACCAGACCAGCACATGGACATTAGAAGAGAACCAAAGCATGCAGTGTCCCACTAAGATACAGTTTTTTGGGCCTTTTTCTCTAACCAGTCATGTATTTTAATTCTCATGTGGGTCAGCGTACTCCTTTAATTATCAAAACCCAAGTGGCTAATCTGTGATGGGGTACCAAACTACCCTTCCCCTGTCTGGACATTAACAGAGCAGTGCTGCACTGCCAATTTTTTGCCAAGCTTTCCCTTACTGTTCCAGCCCTTTTGGAACGTCCTTGTCTTCGTGTCCCCCCAGGTGGCGAGGGAGGACGTAGAGAAACAGACAGAGGAAGAAACAAGAGACACATAATGAAGAGAGAGACACAGAAGAAAGAGCAAGGCGAGACAGAAAGTGATGCGTTCCTGGCTCATTAGCAGCTTCCACAAAGTCTCTTGGCAAATCAAAACCAAGCTGCCAAGAGAGTACACAGACCTGAGAACCAGCACTTTGATCACCTCCACCTGCCATTCATTACTACAACCCACTACAATTCATCAGCACTTTAAAACAAGCTGTCTTGTCAACAGTAAGCTGGATGTCTTTTTGGGTGCCAGTCAACTGACAAAAAAGAGATCAGTGAGGGATTGTGTAGTGATTAATTTAGCAAATATCTCTAATGGGGTGATAATGTGGCTTTAATAATGTGTTGGACTATAAAATGTCCTTGAGCTGTCGCATTGTCCTTGATGTGGGTTGTCGGCCAAATGGTGACTTAATGATGCTGATAATAATGTGAAGTACAGAGACTTTGATCTGAGGCACCACAGATACTCCTCGTACATACGAGTCATTTCGTACATGGAAAAATATTGTGAAACTGCTGTTCGTCTTTTGATACCTGACTCTTCGCAGGCTTGTGGGATTTTCTGTTTCTGAGTGTTTATCCATTTCAAAACCGAACATAGTGGCACTTGTCAGCTCATTATTAACTTATTGTCACCAAGCTATAGCGTGAAGCTGTCAGTGAATTCTCATCTGTCATGGCTTTTTAAAACAATGCCCCATTTAGTGGAAGAATTGATGTTTGTAAGCTTGAAATCCACATTACACCCTGATTTAGACTGCCTCCTGTGCCTCAGTGTGCTAACTCTATAGAGATAAACAGTGACAAGGACAGACTCAGTGATGGATAATTTAAAGAAAACGGTTTCTTCTATTTTAGTTGTAAATTTCCTGCTGTGATAACCAATTAGAGGTCAGAAGTAATGATTTAAGATGCCAAGAATTGTGTTGAGCTGCCAGGGTCTCTGTGTGTCTGTGCTTCCATCTTAGTATCAGCTTACATCTTCTGTCACAGATGATCACTCTTCATTTTGCACCCCATCGGCCACCATGTAATGATTATGTATATCCAGTCATTCCAATCGATCTTCTGTAGCCCAATTGTGCTTTTAAAAGATTCATTTTTCTTTCCAATAAACTGTAGAAGTGAAGATGTCAAACAGCCCGGCTCTAACATGACATGTTTACACTTGTGTCACCAGGATTTGTGCCCTTTTTGTAATTTATAAGAAGAAACACAATGACAGCTTTTTAACATTTCAGCTTGGGTTTTACTGCCAGTGCAGTGCAGGATTATAGCTGGACTACAGATGCACAAAATGTTATGCTGATTAATTGCAACTACAACAAAAAACTTGTAATTACTTTGTTGTCAAGTAGATGCTTAAAATCTGAATACTAAATCAGGCATTGTTACTACTTCTGGGGAAATTTGCAAATGTTCTCGGGGGTGTTTATATGCACCCGGATGCAGCCAGTGTTTAGGAAAATTAAACACCCAGAAGAGCACAACAATAACGGTGTCAATCATGCGGCATTGTGGAGGACAAATCTCCCTGCAGCACCTTGTACTCCCTTCACTGCAGCTTTCTGGGGATTAGAGCTGCTTGTTTGCTTTCAGGCTTCTATAATACAGTCCCTGCAGAGATGCACACTACATAAAACACTTTCCTTCATATGGCCATTAACTGTGGCTCACTCCCTCCTTCTCACTCTTTAAAGCCCAGGAGCTGCGTGGAAAAGTAGCTGGGGTAATAAACCCAGATGTTAGTGCTGCCCTTTGGTTGCCCAAATGAATAATGGGCCTGTTCCCACCCTGCAGTCTTAACTGCTTATACTGTACACATATCCTCTGACAGAGTGTGGTTTGGCAGTTGAGTCATTGGAGTGTTGAGTGAACTGTGATTTCCAGTTTTTGTCTAAAATCAACTTTACTCCATGTTTGGTTTCTCAGCATTTATAAATGAGTCATTATTTCTCAGCCCATCCAAGATGGGTTTTAGAGGCTGTTGACTGCTTATTTTCTTCTCACATGTGCTGTAAACCTCTGAATCTCACTTAATTGATTAGTGAGTATTAGAAAAACAATGAGAGCCTTTTTTTCTTAACCAGGTTAAACTTTTACTTGTTAGCTAGATGTTTTGAGTTAAAATCTCTAATGTTTCCATTTTCCAAGAATAGCATGAAATAATGGTGTCATCCTGGGAAGAAGACGGTGTGACTAAATGGGAGTTGTGGCCTGCTTGAATCTTGGTTTGCGAGAACATTTTGTAAACAAAAGCACCAATTGTGCGTTTAATCTTTAATTGATCTGGACCTACGTATGCTGAGTGCTGACAACAATGTGCTTTACTCCCCTTTAAGCCTCAGATGTTGTGATCTGCTCTGATTAACAGTAAGCGGCTTACTTTGGGAGGGTAGAAGTCTGATATTTCACAATGCAAGGTGGAGAGATTTTGGATTAGATGGGTGAAATTAAACAAGAACATCCAGGAATTTGGGGATTTTCCAGGTGATAAAAGCCCGCAGGTCAAAATCACAGACCAGCACTGTGAGACCTGTTGGGTATTTAAAACAGTTTATTTCTGTAGTTACTTCTTTATTACAACTTGGCTTTATTTTTTTTGGCCCTTATTTCCATTGGTTATAATAGCATTGAACTTTGGCAGATGGGTCAGAAGACACCTCCTAATCTCCTGGTTTGTTTTCAGGCTGTCATACTTTTCCCATAGACTGCATATAAAAGATGGATGCATGTCTCCTGTTGGTTTTGGAGTGTAAAGATGTAATACACAGATGCAGATAGTGTATTGCCATTTAGTATTGTACTGCTAGTTAGTGCTAAGTAACAGACTAACTTCTTGAATGGTCTTACAGCAGGTCATATTTATCAGATAATTTCATAAAAATGCTACTAAAGGAACAAATGGCACAAATGCAGTCAAGAGATCCAGGTCAGTTTTTTTTGGAGTAGACTGTAAACATGTTTATTTCTGCTGTAAAGCTGGACGTTTTAACATGGCAGTCTATGGGGATTGAGTCACTTTTGGAGCCAGCCTCAAGTGGTCATTGGAGGAACTGCAGTTTTTGGCACTTCTGTTTTGGCTTCATTTTTCAGCTGCTTGTCTTTTACTAAATTGCAGCAATTATTTTGGTGATAGGTATTCTCTCATAGCTGATAGAACTGGAAAAACTATTTTAAAAAAAGATCCAACTTGTTATCAGTCAGAACTGCCCTTGGAGGTATAAAAGATCAAACCAGTGTTTATTTTTTTTATAGGCTTCGGCAGCTGGTGGCAGTGTGACCTTTTGGTCACCATCTGCTCCTCTGAAGTTTAAAGTGGAGAGACATGGAAGCTCTCTGGAGAGATCTGGAGACTGAACTCTGACCTGCAAGGGGAGGAGAACCAGTGAGAAAAGTCTGACTCCTCAGGGATCATTGAAGAATAACCTTAATTAGTCCTTAGATAAACCTATATGTTCAAAAAGCCAGAAATAATGGTTTTATTGTAGTGGAAAGTATAGTTCTTACTACTATTATCTTAACATTATACTTTATTACCAGCTGAATGGCTGTTGAGGGAGCAAGTATGAGAACTAATGTCCAAGGGGCACCTCAGGTTTAACTGAAAGTAAAGAAAAGTAAGTGGGTCTTTAGAACTGATTTAAAACACTCAATTCTCATTTCTTTCTATTTGGACATTTTCTGCTAATATGTGGTAAGAAATTCTGAAAAAGGCAAGAGATATCTGAGGTGAAAGATAAAGGAAAAATAGCCAGGAATTAGAAAAATGAAAATAAATTAACAAGGAAGTTGAAACATCTCCTGCAATCTGAGATTTTGTTACATTCTAGAAATGAATACCCTGTTAATTACCCTCTCTCTTCAGTATTCTGCTACCCCCCCCTCTGGCTGAGATCAACATTGGTGCAATTGTGTGTGATAGAGGTGCTTGAGTTCAGCTTTGTCACTGTCGCTTGTCGATGGCCAGCGGCTGTTTATTAATGGATGGGATGGGAATGTGTGTTGGGTGCCCTCCAAGAATCGAAGGAGAGTTTGAAAGTACACATCAGTGCGTTTATCTGCCTCACTGGCCCTAATGCCCCGTTCGGCCGCAGTCAGACACTTCCTCAGTGTTATAGCCTTTCAGTGCATTTTCATACAGAGATGGGTGAAAGGAGGTGGCTGTAAAGTAAGCTGGTGTGTTGGATGAGAAGGCACTAGTCTACAAGGCTCTGGACTAAACTACCTTGTGTGCCTTTTTGTTCTGCATGCATGAGTCAAATTTCCCTCATGTGTGACATCTGATTTTTTTTGTGTGAGGTTAAAGGGCAGCCAGGATGACCTCTCGCACAAGTTAAGATCATCTACTAAGCAAATGTTGGCAGTAAATTTACAAAGGAGAGATGAGCTGTATAGCTGTGATAGCTCATCCAGGAGTGTAAATTTATTCCTCAAGTATATTGCCAAAAAACAAAGTATTGACTTTGTGTGTTTTATAATTATAGTATTAATGAGATTTCCTGGATTTTGTTGTTTTATTAGAAAAAAGAAAAAGGAAAAAAAGATCTCTATTATTATTATTATTATTATTATTATTAAATCAATTTGAGGGACCTCAGCTAACAGACTTCTATCTGAAATACTCAAGTTATGTAGCAGAAGCTCAGAAATGGACTTAAGTCCAGTCCCTATAAGTAAATATAAACTTATTTTCCTTCCACCTCTACCCCCCCACCTCCTCCTTCTCCGACCTTTCCTAAATCCCCTCTATCTCATCTGCATGACCACAGCACTTCCATTAAGCCCATTAATCCTGTTCAGGCAGCCCACTCTCTGTGTCCCCTCTGACTGTCCACTGTCCGGTGTTCACAGGTCCACCAACACACCCACATACACGCTCAGACTCCCTTCTAGTCAGCGTTGCGGCGGAGCACATTATCTAATGTCAGCATGCATTATGCAAGAGGCAGATGAGTGATGTTAATATATATTAGTGGGCTCATTTAGAATAAATCAGGTGCTTTGTGGTGCCACTGTAGCTAGATTTTCATAAAAATACCCAAGCTGGTTTACTTAGTGTATGATATTATCATTATTATTATGTTCTTATATTATGCTTATAGTAGATGTGCAATAAGAAACTGCAGTACATGTACAGGATGTTTTACAAGATGTGTTTTTATAGATGATTAACTTTTACTTTCTTCATGTGAGAGCCAAGTTTCATATTAGGTTTCCTTTCATTTATACATGTTTATACATGTTGTTATTACTAATAGCGATGTAGTAATTCCCAGATAGGTTATTTAATATTAGTAGTATATTATTTCGATTTAATAGAAAATTAGCTTTAGTGGTAAAGTATACTGTAAAGTATATTACCTCGGTTGTACAGCTCCACTGATACTGGATTTTTGAGGCAGATACTGAAATTTGAGAATTTACAAAACATACAAATAGGGATGGACTGATCTGGGCTGATATTAATGTTTAAAAAAAGCAGTTTGGATGCTGTTAAAAATATTTATGTTTAAAAAGAAATCTTTAAATTCTCTCTGCTATTTATCACACTTTTTAAAAAAAAATGTAGCCATTGCAAAATTGTTTATACATATCAACATGGCCGATATTTTACCAGTATATCAGTTTATCCCTATTTACATGTGTTGATTTTTATATCTTGACCGATATTTATTTGACAAACAAAAAGCTGACGCAACATTTTTTTAATACATTTTATCATGACCAATATATATACAGTGTGGGACATTTACATTACAAAGAAATGTAAACTGTTGTTAAATAATACCACAGTTTTTAATTAATCTTAACATCTGCATGAAAAATCCAGTATTTGTTTGAGCTCTCATGAATGAGGAGAGCACGTGTAAGCAAGGGGAGGGTCTGACTAATTGCCTGTCTGAGTGTTTTTCTGTGTGAAATCTTGTGTTGTGTGTCTCATTTTTCCTGGGGTAGTTTGATCTGTCACTGTCTCTTTAGGTCTCTATCCCTCTGTTCTTTGCTCAACCTAGATCTTTTTGTTCCTTTTTTTTTTTACAATGCATTGCGTATTCAGAAGAGGCAGCATGTAGGTATCTTAAAACAATGCGCACCTCCCTGGCTGCATGAATCATCCTTTACTTTCTACTTACTTTTTGTGTTATGTTTGTTTTGTTTTTTTAATTTTCTATTTTTAACTTTTGATTTCTTTCTGGGGTCTGCTTTTTGGTGTTTTCCCCCTGTTATGTTGTAGTAAAACATATGTCTTATTGCAAGGATGAAATACTAAAGATTTTCTTTTACCATGCTGTTCCTGTATGTTTATTAGCAGTCGTGTTGTAAGCTCTTGGTAAAAAGGGAAATCTCATAATTTACAGTAGTTTGGTTTCAGTATTTAAAACATTCAGTAGGTTTCTTGACTAACTCTTTTATTTTTCATTTTTCATTCATTAGCGCATATTTCTGCAGTGTTCTTTTAATTTTTGTCCCTGTTTTGAGTTTCGTCTGCTTCGTCAGTATCATGAGATGTCTCATCTTGTCCTTTGCCTCGTCCTCTTCCCTTGACACTGTACACCTGTCTCTCATCTGTTCTGCGCAGCTGCATGGTCTCTCTTTTTGCACGATGTATGTTGCTCTCACAGAATTTGGAAAGATTTAATATCACCATCTTTTTTTTCCTCTCTCCCTCCCCTCCCTTCTCTCTTTTTGTTTATTGTCTTTCTTTGTCTTCTCTCTGCAGGGGATGTGCTCTTTCAGATGGCTGAAGTGCACAGACAGATCCAGATCCAGCTTGAAGAGATGGTGAGCATGTGGTGGTGGTGTTGCTAAAATCAGCACTTCTTAAGCCACGAGTTGCGAGCCAGACGGATTGTGGGCTTGTTGCTTTGGAGTCACATGATGTATTTTAATATTTAATACCCAGTTAGACACACTCCCTACTGTACACGAGTAGCTTTTAGTGTAATTCCAGTTTCTAATGGCAGCAACTCACTTTATTTAACTATGGTTTGTTTACTGATACTCTGATATGTAAATTACAGCCATTACAGACTGAAAGGAATTCTCATTTCAGTTCTCCAAAAGGTCTTTATTTGAATCCAGCAAAGAGTAAATTGGCCAGTTGTGGCAACATTAGAAGGAAACGCTCAGTCAACAAAAAGAAATAGTGAGGAGCGTCTTTGCTTTAATGTTTATGCAAATTGTGTTAAAGGGTATTTTGAAATTGAAATCCTTGATCTTTTAGATAATGGGTGTCAAGGATTCAAGGCAATGATGATACTTTTTTTGGTACAACGGTACAAAATGCAGATTAGAAACTGAGCAAATGCTGATTGTATGCAAATATTTCAGTTAGCTTTGGCTTTCAGCAAGAAAAATATAACTTCTTTTGTATGAAAAGTTGCAACTTGATAAGGAGGAAGGAAACAAGAAAGGCCATAGGAATGCAGAATGCAATATGTCCTGTGTTCTTTTAACTTGTACAAACTGACTTGGCGTGCACTTCACATGCTAGATATCCTTCCTTAATCATTTGTGTTGTCACTGGAAATGTCACACCCCTTAAGGCATTCCTGTACCGCAACACTAAAACATGAGTTGCATGCCTTTTAAAAATAATCCACTGTGGTTGATCATGTGACTACTTGAGGTTGTTTGTTGCATTGTTTTTGAGGCTTTTTTCTGTGTCTTGCAGCTGAAGTCTTTCCACAACGAGCTGCTTACAGAGCTGGAAAAGAAGGTCGAGCTGGATGCACGCTACCTGAATGTGAGATTCCCTTCTTTATAAACAGTAGAGACAAAGAGTCCAACGAGCTTATTAAACTAATATGTGTTTCACAAGTCAGTGTCTAATATGTGAGGGGTTGATGTGACAAAGAGAATTATCACTAAACTTTGCAGCTCTAACGGGTCTTTCAGCCTCTTTTAGCTCATTGTTTTGGTTTTACTGTACATTTACAATTTGGTTCAGTCTCAACACTTTCAACTTTGATTCCAGCAGCAGAAAACAAGTATTTTTCAAAGCTGCAGACATATTTAGAAACTACCCAGGGAAACTGGTGGAGACTAAAACAGCTAAAATAAGACTGATTGTTTGCCAGTGTGTTACTAACAAAATGAACACATTTGGTTAAGCCTTTCAGAAAAAACTAACTGATGGACACCACTTCAACACCAGTTTCTGTTCAGCTAGCCTTCACTTGATTCAATTTTGTTTATCTCTCAAATGTTAGACTAGACATTCATAGACAACGATACCTTTGAGTTTGTACTTTCTACCTTACGCTTTGCTGAAGCTGCAATAAAATTCATGGACATTTTGTTAGGCACGTCTTCTGTTTCACTTTGAGGAAAGGAAAAAAAAGATTCTAGCTTAATTGCATGAATTTTATACAAAGCACTTGTGATAAGAATTACTGCTTGAGGAGCTTCTGATGGCATAACATTCAGATTCATTATGTAACAGGACACCTGCCCCACCACGAGCTTGAATAAAACATCCTGTTGGATCTCTCATGAGAGTGTATTTATGTGGAATACAGTATGAACTGCATTCTCATAAAATCATTGGCTCGGAGACAAAATGCACTCCTTAATTTTCCACCAGCTTTTGTCCAAACCACTGCAGCAAGTTACATAAATTACATCCTATTCTATCCTGTAAATTCTGAGTAATTCTGTGAAACTGAGGAGTTCTGCACAAAAAGAACAAAATGAAGTCAAGGAATTTATTTAGGGTGATCAGTGGTTTGGAATCAGCCCCCAAAACATTATGTAAGACTAGACAAAGGATTTACCAGCATTCTTGGAGGGCTCTTGAAAGAATGTCAGTCAAATATATTTGCATATGAATACCTTAATTTGATTTGCATGTTCCTCTAAATTGTTTGGAACATATTCCATAGCACATACTATGGACATGAACACACAAGTGTTGGCGCTGTGATACATAGTGATATATCATTGGCGTGCCCTGCCTCTCGTCCAGATAAAATGAAAAGTGGTTGCTACAGAATGATTTTAAAAAAAAAATAATAATTTAAGGTGCTAAAGATATATTTTGGGGTGGACATGACCAAATTTGTTCATTTTAACAAAGCGTTCTTTGTTATCAAATTAAATGTTGTGGTGCTGTGTTGTGCAAGTATTCATTGATTGATTTTCTCAGAGAGACTTTTGGCTTCTGCACTATATACAGAGAAGAAAATCATAAAAACGGAACAGAAATATTGAAAAGGAGGAGGCGAAATGAAGCAAACATGATGATCCTAGAGTAACAGCTGCCTTCAGTTCTCCTGTCTCTGTTCTGCACCAATTAGGTGGTAATACAGAAGCTGACCACTTGTCAGCAGAGCCTGAAATGAATGTCTGCCTCTGTCAGTGTGAAACATCATCTGTGGATGCTGACACATGCGAGCAGCACTGCTGCGCCCCTGCTGACTTTGTGCTGCCCCCCCCAGGCTGCACTAAAGAAGTACCAGATGGAGCACAAGAGCAAAGGGGAGAGTTTGGAGAAGTGCCAGGCAGAGCTCAAGAAACTGCGCCGGAAGAGCCAGGGCAGCAAGCACCCATCCAAATATGGAGACAAGGAGATGCAGGTCAGTGTGTGTGTGAGTGTGTGTGTGTATTGATTAAAGTAAATGTGTGTACAAATGCATACAGGCTGCTGAAGTGTCAGATGTTTTCAGTAGAGCCAAATATAGATTCTGGTGCTTTTTTGGTTTAGTTAAGCTTCTTCAGTTGATCAATAAGGAATAAAGCAGATGCCTATGGAATGCCTATGGATCATCAGTATCTGTGTGACTATTTGCAAGACCACTTTTAAAAATTCATAGCAGCAACAGCCAGTGCCAAGAAAATCTGATCCGGCTGGCTTCAGGCCAGCATGTGGCGCAGACAACCTGCCAGTCAGCTTCTAGAGAAAATATCTGTTTCACATAATTCACTCCATCTTTATTTCAGCAATGTCAGAATTCGAAACACCAACAGAGACTTTTAGTGAACTCGTGCTGACTCTTCAGTCTACCACATACTCTGCTCCTCCTGGCTCACAGATGCTTTTCCCTCCTCCTGATGGGATTTGAGCCTCAGTGCGCCTAGTAATCCGTGACTGCTGCCGGAGCTGATGGGATAGGACGTGCTGAGCTGAATGGGATGGGGCCCCCGACTGGGCACACACGGTTTGTGTGCCCAGTCTGTGAAAGAAATGGAGATAGTGAAGGTTACGACTCAGACTCAGTGTTATACATTTGAGTTTTATTTTCACTGAATAACAAAAACACACACATTTTTAATTGAGATTGAAGTTTTAGCCCAGGTCATAAAACAGTGTCTTATCATCAAAAAAGTAGACAAAATATAGACGTGGGTTTTAGACCTACCAGGTGGATGATTCAGGTAAGGGGTGTTATCCTTTACACTCTGTTTAAACGTTGGCTTTAAAATTTGTATAAAATATCATAAGAACCCAAATATAAGGCTATAGAAAAAAAGCGAAGAAACCCTAAAATATTGTCTCACTAATAAATCAAGAAATCTCTGTAGAAACGTGTTGTGCTTCAAACTTGGGGGGACCTGAGTTTTGAAAAGGCACTAGAGGCAAGGCATATGCTAATGCAAAAAAATGCTTGTGTCATGATAGATCTAGATGCTGCAAATGGGCTGTCAACTGTGCCTTTGTCTGAAAATACAATCAAAAGGATGCATAGATGATTTAGATCCATGAGACATTTTTGTGCATATATATATTACAGATGTGTTGTGAAATTCTGGTGTCCCTGTGGTGGCTTTCGGCATGAAAGGTCTGAAAACAACTGCAGCTTGCCAGCATATAGTGTACAACAGCTTTCTAACAGCTAACTAGACATCGCATTAAAATAATCCTCTGACATGGTGACAAAGTTTTTAGTATTTTTGGGCCTGTTGTTAGTGTTTCAGCCTTCATTTGCACATAATGGTACTGACTGTTTTCCCCACCAGTGGGTAAGGTTTTTAGAGTATGATGCTTGATTGGTGACCTCACGGATGATGTCACCTGTTCAGATAGTTTATGTAAAAAGCAACCTTCTTGACTCTCACTTCTACCTTTGCCAAAGCTAGCATGCCTATGATAGCGGGCGCTGCACTGTTTTCATTTTTTTTTTTTTTTTAAATCCAGAAAAAAAACAAGCGTTATGAGAAAAGGAGTTTTATCTATTTTGTAACTGTTCAATGTACTCCCACAACTTTTAATAATTTATCTGTGTCATTAGTTGCTGCACTTATCAGTGTTTTATAATATTTGTTGACAATATCTAGGCCAGGTGAATGGGTTGAGTGAGGCATATTTCTCTTGGTAACTGCTTGAGCGGAGGCGTGATTAGACGGTGCAAGTCTCTGCGCTCTTATCTGTAGGTGTTGCGATGACACATGGTGGGCGTGCCCTCTTATACAACCTGCACAGGAGATGCTGCTGTTAGCCGCTGTGATGTGAGAGGCTGATGGAGACCAAGGATGCAAAGGGAAGGAAGATCCTTTTATGTTCTTATGCTTCTTAGCTGGCATTTGCATACATATGCAGCCTTATATATGTTAACATTAATTGGCTTCAATCCTGAGATGATTTGTATTTAAGGAAAAATCACTTTTGTTACAGCTGCAGCATAATAAAGTCAGTTTTAAGCAGATTTAAAGCTGCAATTCAGTATCTCCACAGCTGGCTGTCTGCTTACTCAAACATCACACACTTGTTTCTGTTTCAGCAGGATTGTATATTTTGGTGTCAGCAATACGTTAAATTTATGATTGATCGACTTTTGAAGCTTGTGTGAGTTGTCAGCACTTAAGATATCAAATGTGACACAAAAAATTAAACTCACAATGGAAGGGGGAATATGGGCCTTCTTCTCCTGACAGCTTGTCAAGTACGAAACAAGTACTTACCCACAACTGCACTGGGCTAACACATGGGTTTACACTTCTCTTTAGAAGTAATTTTTGTGTCATGTCAGCTATTGTTGTTTGAAGAGAGCAGTGGTCCAAAGTATGTATTGTCCCCATCATTAAGTCATTTTTTTA
The DNA here is from genome assembly GCA_015108495.1 of Heterochromis multidens. Taxonomy (NCBI): domain Eukaryota; kingdom Metazoa; phylum Chordata; class Actinopteri; order Cichliformes; family Cichlidae; genus Heterochromis; species Heterochromis multidens. Next base: position 4,704 of record VUQS01000545.1, on the reverse strand, counting down.
GAAGTTCCCCTCCTCTTAAATGTATTATGGTCAGTGTTACTTTACCAGACACAATTTAGGAAAGCAATCTTCATCCAACAGGCAACTTACACAAGGTGTGATGCAGGAAAAAAAATAGTAATAGGTGTTCAAAGGTGGTGGAGGCATTGTTTTCTGATTTCTAACATTTTCCAAATTTCAATTCAGGTAATATACTGTTATTATTTAAAGCTTTTTTTTATACATACTAGAATATGTCTGCTAGAGATTGTTAGGATCTCGCTACATTTGTAGATTTAGGGCAGTTGCATCGAAGTGGATATATTCTGCTTATTTCCCGCTCTGTATTTTCTTTCTTGAACTCTACTAAAGTAGCTTTGCATGATTTACAATTCAAAATAACAGCTTTTTTTTTGTCTGAAACAAGCCATTTTAGCTCCTTTCCCCTTTAAGGCCATCCTGTCTTTAAGCCAACTTTCTCCTAATTGGCTGCTCCTCATGCACAGATAGTTTGAGATGATCGTATTAGGGACATCCTCTCTCACTGACATCATCAACAACCAGCTGGTGAGCATAGTGTTGCTTTTAGCAGGTAAAGAGTCAGATATTTTCCTCAGGCATTGGAAAAGACCACGATAGTGTCATAATGCACTTTAAAGAAGGTATGTCACAGCAATCTAGGGTCTCTTCAGAAAGTATGAAAGATTAGTGTAGAATGTTTTTACTGTAAAGGCTGATCGATATAATCCCAGTTGATCAGTTATAGATTGGGAATCTGATATAATGCACACTTAGACGTTTAGCCAAAACAAAGAAGTCTAATGGCGAACCGAGTCAAAATCTGGATCATTTTGAATATCCATGGACTTAAAGGGTGGTCATCAAATGCACAATACTAGATATATTGGACAAAATGTTAAATAAATGTAGTAGATCTAAAACGACACACAGTAAGCTACAGTAAGTAAGAACAGACATATATAAACTCATACATGAAATAGTTTTAACTTATCATTACACTGCAAAGAAAACAGGGTTTCAGAGGTTAAGGGCTAATTGTGCAGCACATATAAAGGCTGAAGAAGTCGCCCCACACTGCTCTGTAGGAGCAGCAGGGGATGTAATTATTGTGTAATTGTTAGTGTTGCTGCAGTGGATGGCTGGTGGAGCATGAAAGGGGTGGCCAGGCCGGTCGTTCCTAAAATCGATACAGGGGGCTGCAGCATGAGGGACATCAGCACACGGACATTCAGGCCCAAAGTCTGTCATTCCCTCTGGGCTTTAATGTCTTATTGGGTGTGAAAGCTCCAGTCTCAGCTGAGATGACTCTCCTTTCCTGCTGTGCATGTTGTTTCATCTCGAGAAAAGAACTGGATGTTCAGAATCTAAAACCTCGCTAATTTGAATTAAAGAGATCAGCCTTTGCAACAGGGTTATTTATTTTTTCCTTTTTGTTAATTTCGTTTTTAGAGGCATGTCTCGAAATCTTGCTTGCAAATTTCTGTGAAATTTAAGGAAAACCAGAACCAGAGTTTTTACTCCTCAGAAAAAAAGGCTGATGGGGTATTGTCGCCATCCTTCCGGGCGGGCGAGCGGGCGGCATGGACACAAGTTTGTGAATGCAATAACTCGAGAAGGAGGAGAAAGTCATGCTGTTGATCTCTTAGTAAATTAACTTTCCTGTGAGAACAGCTAAGTTTTCACTTTTGAGTGTCTTTGCACAGTTTCTACTGAGGGTAACGGCAGGTTTAAGCAGCCAGATTCTTGTTGTGCATCATAAGGGCCCTCTTCGGAATCAGGTCTTGGCAGGGACAGGCGACACCAGTCAAAGGTAAAACAACAGATCTGCCTTTTTCATGATGCAGAATGGTGTATATATACAGTATGGATCTGGGTGTTTACGGCAGCAGAAAGCTTGAAAGTTTGCTTACTTCCTTCCATGAAATGAGACCATCACTACAGCATCCTCCACTGTCCAACTTTTAATTAAATGATGGCACAGCTCACTGGTGCCTTCTAGAGCAGCAAAAAAGAAAAAAACACAGATTAAAGTAACTGCCACTTGTTCCTCCTGCTCAAGACTAATGTTAATATTAAAGTAGGCAGTTCTCAGGGGCAGTAAAACTCAGATCTTCTACCTAAGCACAGTATACAGTTTGATATATTTGTGACTTGGACTTGGATTAGAGGAAAAGGTAAATTGTGGGTTTAGATTATGCTTGTTAAAGCAGTTTTATTCTCCCTCCAATTTCACATTTTCATGTTTCAGTAGAAAGAATGCAGAAATATCAACATCAGAATTCCACATTATGATTAATGGATTTGCAGAAACCCAGGATGATAACTAGAGTAGAAAATAAATAAAATATAAACAAAAAAATTAAAATAGCTACATAGAATTGTTTATTTTTCAGATTTTTTCCTGTAATATTCATGAACTCTAAACTCAGGAAAATTTAAAATGTGAAACGACACACAAGGAATAATCCTAAATAATTTAGCAATATTTGTTTTGCCAAACATTTTCAGGTTCTAGCTTCTCAAATATGAGTATTTATGACATATTTTTGTTTTATATTACTGTAAACTAAATATACTATATGCTTTTTGTATGCTAGTCATGACCTTTTCCTTCTTTGCTGACTTTATAGAGCCTGTACTAATAAGTGATAAAGGGTATGTAATGAATTGAGATTATCATTAGCTTTAATGGAGTATTATTGGTACTTGAACTGAAGTTTCATTGGTGGTCTGACGTCAGCACAGATCCCTTTATACGCTTGTTTGACTCGCTGCAGGATCCTAAATGATTGATGTCCTACTGAGAAAAACACTGGTAGAGCAAGAAAGTCTCATTTTTCTGAGATCTCTTCTGATGGGGGCCAACTTTGACTCTTCCTATATTAATTGACTGTAGAGAGTATAGACAGACTTGAGCCTTCAGCTCGTCCACTTTGCAGCCATACCGTGCAGCAGTTGCAGCAAGTATAAACTAAGCTTAAGACACAGATCTCCTGTGGTGTCTCTGTGCTTCGCCTTGTCTTTTATAAAGAAACTGAACATATCTGGAGACACTTTTTAACACAATATTTCTCCCTTTGATGCAACAATGTGATTGATATTAACATTTATTTGGATATCCCAACTATTGAATTTAAAGTAGTAACACCAATCAACCACAAAATTACTATCTCATCATGAGAAGAACGCCAGACGTGATGATTAACAATTCTGCATAGTTAAAACCATTTTTCTTTGTGTCTGTGTTTTAAAATTTATTTATTTATTTTTTTTTCATGGGCATCTAGCTCAAGATAAGAGGAAGTCAGCTTGTAGCCAGCTTGGCTGTGATTAATGATCTCGCTCTGTTGCTTGTGTGCTCTTGTTCCCCACGTGTAAACACACTTAGCTGGCTGCATCACACACATTTCTACGTTACATAACCACGCTCGCTTACAGTCAATAAGTCGCTTTAATGCAAATGTTGTCAGATGAGTTTACGAATGGAGAGAGATGCAGTCGTTTTTACATTTATGTGCTGACATTTTTGTTTTGATCATTTCATAGGCAAAAAATAGAATTCACACTCTCTTCTCTGCTCCCATTATGATGTGGATTTCTGTAACGTTTGATCTATAATTCATCTTTAATATGTCGTAAAACATTCCAGCAGATATACCATTAAATTCAAATGGGTTATATACTGTAAAAATAGTCATAGTTTAAGAACCCTAAAGTGAAAATTGTTACATATGGGAAGCCAATTTCTGATATCGAAATTCTGGTTAGACTATCCTGCTAGTATCCAAGATTACAGCATAGACTGTATATAAAAGATGGGCGTAGCCCCCATGATGTCACCCATTCTGTTCTGAACTATAAATTTACACAGGCTGACTTAGAACTCCACCCTCTTATCCAAATCTGGTTACTTCTAATCCAAAAAACCCAAAACATGGCCAAAATGCTAACGCTGGCAGGTCATGGCTCATGGCTAGGTCTATCTTTTATGTACAGTCTATAGGATCAACTCTCTTTCAGGGCCAGCCTCAAGTAGCCACTTCAGGATTTGTAGTTTTTGGAAATTCCAGCTTGGTTTCATTTTTCAGTCCCCGGAGGTTGGGCCTTATCCTACAGTCATGCTGGTGGTTCTGTCAGGCTACAGTGGTGTTTTGAGCTTAATGCTAACATCAGCATTCTCACAATGACTATGTTAACATGTTGATATTAAGCAATATAAAGATTATCATGTTCACTGAGTGTGTTAGCGTTTACATAAAAAAATTGTCATGGTCCTGGGTCCGGTGGACCCAGGATTCTGAGTTGTGGACTTTCTGTTTGGTTTTTCCTTGAAGTTTCTAGATATTATGTTTGTTTTGCATTATCCTCTTGTGTTCCTTTTAGTATTTAGTTATCAGTTCCCTAGTGCTCTCTCTCTCTCTGTCCCCCAGTGTCTCCCACTCGTGACCTCTCTCGCTCTTTCTCTCTCTCCTCCCCCTCTCGTGCCCTCGTGCTCCCTCTCGCCCTCTCCCTTTCTCGGTCTCCCAGTGCCTCCCACTCGTGCTCTCTCTCTTGCCCGCTCCCTCTCTCTGTATCCCTCTCTCGGTCTCCCAGTGTCTCTCTCTCTCTCTGTATCCCTCTCTCGGTCTCCCAGTGTCTCTCTCTCTCTCTATCCCTCCCTCGGTCTCCCAGTGTCTCTCTCTCTCTCTGTATCCCTCTCTCGGT
>VUQS01000540.1:20219-38672 GCA_015108495.1 Heterochromis multidens | reverse complement strand
GTGTTATGAGAAACAAATTATTTATAAAATCTGAATAAATAAATATATATATATATATACATATATATATATATATATATATATACACACACACACACACACACACACACACACACACAGTATATTCAACAATTCTTATTGCTGATTGATTAATGTCTCCTGTTTAAAAACTGTCACCTGTGTAATGTGATACAAGCTACTACAGAGATGTTGCACTTAATTGTGCATGTGTACCCAATGAACCAGAAACTCCACATTTAGAAAATAAAAGTTCTGATTTTCACTTTACCAACAGTAAAAGTGAAATCTGCCTAACTCAAGTTATGCAATTAATTTGATCGCGTGCAGCATGCTCTGATATTTGGTGGGCTGGGAAGCATGCCATGTACCCACATCGGTATAGCTTTGAGTCTGGCTCACAACCACAACGCTTGTCATGCTCTATTCCCTTTCATCTTCCTGTCATTCTCTACAGTGAACAATCTGAATTCATGAAAATAGCATAACATTCGACTGTAAATGACTTGTTCCAGTACACGAGGTAAGCAATAATTTTACATGTTTTTTTAGACATGTTCCTATATTCCTATGAGAGCAGGTACAAATTCCTAGAGTCAAAAACCTGCCTCTATTATAATGACAGAGTGCAAAGGTCAAGCATTATTGTATGAACTGTTAGTTAAATTCTGTCATTATTTTCTCTACATTTCATGAACTATCTATGTTACAAGGCTGGAACCTGTAGCAGTGTGATGACAGTCTAGGTTTCTAGTCATTTCTGCCGTTTTGGACAATCCTCAGGTGCAAGAACAAAAGGTCAAGTGAAGTGTGAAAATCTAAGGCTAATAAGACAGAAAATTTGGAGGAAGACATACAGTAGATAAAGAAACTTGGGCTTATATCATTTCTAAAAATGGTAAATACAGGAGAGAGGCTATGTGCAAAAGTATGTTACATAATGTTTTTCACAGAGTTTATTTTACACCAGTGATATCAAAAAGAATGTGCCTAGCTGATGACAGTAGGTGTTGGAGGTGTAGGAGAGTGCACTCGTCCTAACTGTGTGGAATTGTGCTGTGATTAAATCTGCTTGGAAAAACATGCAAAAATCAATATGAGTAATTGGGGAGTTTTATCTTTATCTTATATGTGAAGGCAACATTTTAAATATGGTTGATGGTAGTTGATGTATTTGTTTACACTGCCCCTTAATGTATAACACAATAGATGTGGTCTAAGGGACTGTACTTTGAGATGATACAGGTGCAATACAGACAAAACTAGCTGTGTTTGTGGTTAATATTGCTATGTTAAACAGGGAAATGTATATGCATACGGTATAATGCAAAAGTCTTGGGCCACTCCGCATTTCTTTATTTTTTGCTCAGAAAATGGGAAATAGGTGCTACGATTTCTTGAAACATGCAAACATACATGGAAATACAGTATACAAGGCACAAACTGTGTTTGTAGAATTTTAAGGAGCTTGGAAGTCAATATTTGGCCACCTTTATTTTTCAACCTTCACCTTCACCTTTATTCCCTGTTTCTTTTCCTTAAGAATAGCGTCTTGACAACCACCCTTCCACTGAGACCACTTCTGATGAGGATTCAGCAAACAGTAGATAGATCAACTGAAGGGCCAGATGCATCTCTCAGGTCCTGTCAGGACTTTACTTTCCTATTTCTTAAGGATATAACTATCAGATACTGTTCATCTGCTGTAGTTTTTTAGGTCTGCCACTTCTTCATTGTCCTCCACTTGTCCAGTTTCCTCAAGTTCCTAAGGTCACACTGCACACCATGCTGAGATACACCAAGTTTTTGGCTAATAGCTCTTTGGGAATCACCTTATTGACATGCAGTTAAAATAGCCCCTTCATAGCGCTGCCACTGAGGAAATACACATTGATTAGAGGTCTATAAAGTACAGTCACCTACCTTAAATATCTCTAAAATGAATTACATTTGGTGGAAAAGTGAATATTTAGTAGTTGTCTTGATCACACATAACTATTGTTGCAACATCATTTTAACAGCTAAATGTTAAGCAATAAATACTAGTAAACACAAATATATAATTGCAATAAGACAAAATACCAAGCTGAATGAATGTTAGACACTTTGAAAATCTGGATGCCTGTGCAAATAAGTTCACCATGCAACACATAATGGTAAAAGATTCCATACTCAGCCAACACCAATGGATCAACAGATATTTGGACATTGTGTAATTTTATTGGACGTAAGCCAAACATTTGCTGATACTTGCTTGATCACTTGATGTTCTTAAAAGAGAATAACAGCTAGATTAACTGATAATTAAAATAATTGTTAGTATGTCTTAGCAGAGCATAATGTCCTATTTTCTAATAGGATATTCCATGGGGGAAAAACTGTTCCAGAAAATTTGATATATTTGTTGTAAAAATTTTTCCACAGCAGACAATTATTAAATAATAATAATAATAATAATAATAATAATAATAATAATAATAATAAAAACACTACAACACTAAACTTTAAGCCTCATGAGGACTACAAACTGATTGACCAGGAGGTTGGCACTGTAAGGCTGGAAATGTCCAAGCAAATTCATTCCTCTTGTTCAGCTGAAGACCCAGGCTGGCAGCACAGTGGAGACAACACTAAAGACCAACTGAGACCAGTCAGCCAAACCATTTCTGTTGTTGGAGCTGTCTGTATGGATCAAGAGCCAACCTTACATTCCTCTGCCATTGCCTTTGCTGGAGAAATGCCTGAACAAGGAGGGGCACAGTCCCTCAAGTACTGCACTACACAACTTCCTCAGTTAATGGGATCTATTGATTTATTTGACACAATGTGAATTTATGAAGCTGCCTCTTTAGTGTGAAAGTATCAAAGCGTGGCTCAAAACAAACAGACAGAGATTCAGTTTGACACTCCGGTAATCCCAAGGTGAGCATGTTCTCAATGAAGGTGCCACGGTGGGAAAAAAAAGAGAAACAAACCCACCGTAAAGTTTTTCTTTTGCTATCTTGGCCCTGCAGTTACCCATAGTATCACACACCAGAAAAACAGGATGAAATTAACAATGCACTGCCAAATCTCACTTCTCAAGCAGACTAACTGGCTTGTTGCACAAAAAAAAGGTGACACTACAAAACACAAAAATACAATTACACATTCATAAAACACCATAAATTTCTTAAATTTGCACAAGAGAAAATAAAGAGCAAGTGGCTTCACACAGCCTCTTTGTCAGGATTACACAGTATTCTTTTATCCCCTTGGATTCTTGACACCCAAAGGTCATTTCCATAATAATGGTCTCCATCCTCCCTAATGGGATTTTGCCTGTGATTATGTATGCCAGCGTCTTGTGCAGACACTATCAGCTCTGTCATCCTGAATTGCACAAATGTAATTACACAAAGCCTTTGATAACTAAACAATGTAATTTACCGCTTGAGTGAAAATATATATTAGAGTTATATGACTCAAATTATAAACTAAAGAAAAACATGTTATATGACTACCACAGGAGGTATGTTCCAAAGAAAATCATGTTCTTTATAGTATGAATAGATTAAATGGTAATGCATGCTTTAACAACAAGAATAAAAGCTCACAGGTAACCATTACAGGAAGAAGTCACTTAAAGGAATGAGTTTAACATTTTGGGAAAATTTTCTCATATTTATTTTTTTCCAGGAGTTAGATGAGACTCTGGCCCTTTAATGCTTGTCCACTAAATATGAAGCTTCAGGCAGAGGTCTCTTAGTCCATCTTAGCATAAAGACAAAAAACTGTTAGCATATATGGTAAAAATCCAGTCTTGGAACACAACTTCACCATGCAGAATGTCAGTTTGTCAAAATAAAGGTTGTTTGTTTTTTGAAGATCTGAAAACAGTATTGCAGGTTAAAATTTAAAGCTCAACAAACAGTCCACGGACAACTAATGCTGCAGCAAAAAACTTAGATAAAAAAATAGATGAAGCCAAAACTAAACTAGATAGAGCAAGCGCAAGAGCAAGTTCTATTGATGCTTTCTTTGGAATATATAACATTTCAGGAATACACTTTATTTTTATATAAAGAGGAAAATGAAAGAACGAGTGATTGAACTGATACCATGTCAAGCTATAGCCAGCTACAGTGGCTGTGGCTTTTTGCACTACGTGTGTTCAGTACTTGAGGGAGGACAGCAGCCTGTTAGGTCGACCAATCAGCAGCCAGACAGATGGGTTAATAAGCTGTGATTGTGCCTAAATAACTGGTCACTGATTCCCACCGTTTTTCCTTTGTTTTTGTTTCAAATGAATAAAAATTGAAGTTTAGTTTACTTGACTTAAATTGAATATTTCATTGCATCCTCTCTACTCACAATCCTTACACAGTCTGCACAGCAACCTGTGATTAAATGCAGCATCAAAAATAATAATTAATTCCCAAGTCACAGCCAGATTATTACATTGTTAACTGTATCTGACTAAACATTCAACTTTTAAAGGCAGACCAGAAGAAAATACTTGAAAACACTCTCAGTGGTACTGAAAAACATTTCTTTTACCATTATCTTCCCCTCTACATGCACAATTTTACATTCTCACTCCATGTAAGACATAGCCTTCAGAGTGCACAGTGCTCAACAGAAATTCCCACTAAATTTTGGCAGAAAACATTAGATCTTTGAACCCTACTCCATTCACCTGAAAGCCTTATTAACAAGTTACTTTTCAAATTAAGAATTAAGATATGTGTAAACAATTCAATATATATAAGGAGCTTTTGCTATATTGTGTATTTCTACATCAAACTGTATGTAGACTACTGCTGAAACACCATGAAAATACCAAAATTTCATGGTTCCAGCTTTTGCATGTGCAAATTCACTGCTTTTGTTTAGTAATAGGTATAATTATTTTGACTGGACAAAGCAAAGATTATGATGGTGTCACTTTTAGCTGTTTTATAAAACAATAAATTTAGCTGTACACAGACCAGCTGAATTCATTGGTACCATTAAACACAGGTGTATCATAGCTCAGAGGTTTTGCAGTTTGGAAAAAAATTATAAATAAAAAGTAGTTTACACATTTTTGTAACTGTAGAGCATCATTAATATCCTTCCAGCTGATCCAATCTAGTGCCAACCTTTTTGTAAATACAGTAATTGCATTATATTGTTGCTGATGTACATATCAGCTAGATCATAAGACATGTTCTAGCAACTTAAAGCGTCAACCTCACTAATTCACATCATACATCTCATTTGTTTAAAAAAGGTAAGTGTAAAAGCAATTGCAGGTGAAATTTCTTACAGTTTTTAGCGGTTTTTACTTTGTGCTAAGCTAACCTGGCCAACTACCTGGTGGGAACTCTATGTTTAGCAAACAGAAATGTATCAATCTTCTTATGTAATTATTGTAATTAAAATAACATGTTAAGAAATCTGTGGAAGGGTTAAACAAAAAAATAATAAGTGGAGAACATAAACTTTATATTTTGGGACAATGAGACTCAAAGAGAAGAAACTGACAGTCTATCTGGAAAAATTTGTGAGCCACAGATGGGACTGTGATCTTTCACACTAGCAAAAAGAAAGAAAGAAAGAAAACCCTCTTGAACCTGTCCACAACAAACTTCTCCTTGGCCCCCTCTCCTGAAAAACGGGAATGAGTGAAATGGTTGTGATGGTAGATTTACTGATGAAGAAAGGTGAAGCGAGAACATTCGGAGTGATAAAAGGGGACAGGGAGCGAGTGACAGTTGGGTTAAGACAGAAGTCATGTTCAATAGCAGGTAGAAACATCAAACAGTGAGTTCACAGGAAACCCATGCAACCTTGTCTTGAAGGAGGATTTTCTGTTGTGTGGAGTAGATTATATCTGTTCAAGCTGCTGACACGGCCTCATTTGGTGCCCATAGTGTTGGAGGGGGATTAAACGATATAAACTTTAAAGCTTTAAACAATACCTTTCAAAATTAAATGGATTAAGGGAGGGATGTCTGATGGGGATTTCCCAAGGCTTTGTTAGTTTTAAACTCCACTCCTTTTAAAAGGGGGAATAAAAACACAGCGCTTAGAAATTTCTCAGGCATGTGACTTTTTTAATGAGGCTGCTCTCACGTTGAAGAGGGCAGTGGACACAGGAGGGCTGCCAAGCAGATGGCTCTCATAAACATCATATCTGCTCTGTTTAGATACATGACTTCTCATCTCCCAACACTGAGAGGAAAACAAACCCGACCATCACCGCAAGCACAACCCACTTGCCTGCTTTTGGCAAGCTGTGCTGGCTCGTTGAAATGGCACATTTCCATTTCCTGCATTTCTCCTTCATAACAATATGCATGAGCTGCACAATTGATATACATAACCTCTAATCTGTTATAAGTATGCAGAGAAGATGCAGCGATGGTGGCGGTGTGTATTTTTGTTTAGTGGCAGTTAGGATGTTGACTTTTATTAAATGTTAGTATTACCATATGACTGAAAGTATATAAATACTAAGCAAGACAGAAGATGTTTCTGTGATTAGGCAGATGTTTTCCACTCCAGCTGAGATGAGAAAAAAATATGAAATATACATATATATCAAACTTTGTTGCTACTGCTTCGCTGAAGACATGTGACCATCCAGATGAAAGCGAGTCGGTGTCAAACTGTTCTCCCAATTGAGGACGGGCTCCACATTGCCAAGCAGACATCAGTGAGCTTAAATTTGGAGGCATGTCAAGCATTGCAGGTATTAGGACGAAATCTCTCATTATCTTTCTTTAACACATAATATGAGCGCACCATGGCAGAAACTGAAGGGGGTGAGTGGGTGGGGTAGGTAGCAGGGGCTCAGCACTCATTAATGGCAGCCAAAGTGATCCCTCAGTAGTCACCTTGAATTCTATTATTAGACCAGGACGAAACAACTCCAAACAGAAACTGGATCAAATGTGTTCTCTGATTGGTTGTAGAGTCCTAGAAGTGGCTAAGATAAGCACCACTGTGATCACATGAGGTCAAAGAGATGACATGAGCTGCAAAGAAGCCAAAACTGTGCCTGTCGAAAAGTCACAAGAAATTCAGAAGCCTACAAAAGCCTGTTTATCTAACTATCAAGGAAAGTGGACAGTTAGAGCACAGTAGCCTTGACAGCAGTGGGAATCCCTTGTCATTTCTCAAGGTCCACACACACACACATGCACACACACTCACAGATGCATGTAAGATGATTATTCACTACTGCTTGTCAATTGTACCTTTTCAACTGAGATCAATGAGCAGTCTTGCACCAGGACCCTGTATCAACGCCAGTCATTAACATGTGAGTGCCACTCTATCAGCCCCAGCTCCAAATAAATCAAAGGGTCGGCCACAGAAGAAAAGAGGCTAATATTTCCTCAATAACCCCAGAGAGACACCATGGAGAGATGCAAATTGCCTCCCAGGAGACCCCGGGGGATGTGAAGGAGAAACTCGCTGGGAGGCAACAGGAAGCTAATGAGTATAATGGTAAATGTATACATGGAGAGGGAAAAAACCCTCTCTATTCATACCAATTAATACAATCTCATCAATGGAAGTGTACTGTAGAAGGAGGGCCCATGTCTAACCCCTTGCCCTCCTTCCCACTTGCACCTAGCGAGCATCTGTATTATTCAACACAGGCCAGGCTACGGTCATTAGCCCTGTGGGAGGCTGGGCCAGGCCTGGGGAGTTAAAGAGATTTTAAAAACCACTCACTCCTCACATCAAAACAAATCGGACCAAATCAAAGGGGCTCAAAAATGTCCTTTCTTTGAGGGGTGAGGGAGGTAACCACCATTGTTGTGAAAGCCTGCTTTCTGCAGCATTGATAAAAGAAAAAAAATGGAAGAAAAGATAGCTAGAAGTGTCATCATCAATCATGCTGCTTTTGTGAAAAAGGATTACACATTATTATAATGTCATGATATCAAATAAGAACTTTAAACCTTAATTGTGTTAAATATCTTTGCATGATAACTAGAAAATTATGACATTGATATATTTAATCAGTTTAATGGTGCTTAACAACTGTGATGTTTGAGCTTCCATTATTTTCTATATCATTAGCAGATTGACAGGATTTTTTCTGTGCATTGTTAGAAAGGCAGTATTTCCTGTAGCTGCTGACAAAATATCAAAAAACAATGATGAAAGATAACAATGGGGGCAAGATTATTTCACCTGTTTAAGATACAAAAAGGTTGGTTTATGAGTTTTTTTTCACTGAATGTGGTACAAAAATCCAAAACCAAAAAATGCTTTTTTGTTTCACACTTCACTCTAGCTAATTAATGAAATAGGCAGCATTCTTTAGGAAACTGGTTGGACAGATTATATAAATATAAGCATTATTATAATGCTTCTCAATTTAGAGTTTTATATATACTAGCAAAAACCCGCCCTACATACATACGCTATGATCATTACAGTAAGGTGTGTGTGTGTGTGTGTGAATTTTGTTTATATATAATGTAAATATAATTTGTTAGAGCACTAGCATAACATGCACCAAACCACTCTAATAACATAGATCACCATTGCACCTGCAGCTACTGAAACTTGCTGAAAACATTAAAACTGCCATACAATAATGTGCATAATTTTACTTCTGTCACATGTTGATTGTGATGCTAAAAAGCTAAAGCTTTCTTCTAATGACAACCTTAAAGGTGCCCTGAGGAGTTGCCTTGTAAACATAGTTATGCGTATTTCAGTATTTATGCTACAAACAAAACAGGGACCAATTAACCAGAACATTCCTCCAAAACACTGATAGTGGTCAAAAACTTCACATGAAATTGTTTAGTGAAATCATATAGCTTTACCAATAAAGATTTTGGGAGGGAGCTGTAGTTTAAAGATGCTGCTGAACAACATAAAGGGGCAAAGAAATGCTTCAAAAGCACAAGAAGAAGAAGAAGGCCTGCCACTATTTTTCATTTTGAAGGTCATTTAAAAGGCTGGATAATATACCTGGCAACAGCTGATTGGGGGAGGATTTGCCTCCTAGAGATCGCCGAGGAGACTGAAATGAAGGTTAATCACTATATAACTTCCTACATGTATTATCCTACACTCCAGATTTCATTGAGCATGTCTGTAAAAGCCCTCTGTCAGCATAATTGCACCTAACCTGTGCCCCGCATGCTCAAATCTGTAAAATATCACATCCAACTTGGAGAATAAATGGGAAATTAATGAGGGAAGTGCTGAGCTCAACCTCAGATAGGTATCACAGAAAGGGTGAGCTGCCTCACAGCTCATGTACAATGGAAGCTCGCTAATCCCAACCCTCAAAGATAGAGGTTGTTTGGACTTGTGAAATGTTCAGAGGGATAAATGCAAGACCATACTGATTTGACATTTTTGCAGACTTGTATGTAGATCATACTTAGAATATAAGCAACAAGTATATTATAGGTTGTGGTTGCATGTAGTCATGCAAATATACTAAAACCAATTACCTAAGACACAATGAATGTGCAGTAAAAGACCTGTACTAATTTCATTTCTATACACCCATATATTCTTCAGTCATAACTGCATGTAATTATGATTTTATAAGGATTTTGCTTCATGTACCTACATCATCTCTTCTTTTGTTATATTTTTCCTATTTAGATTGCTCAGGCAAACCTTGCCACAGATTAATCACTGTCTACACAGGCCCCCATTAACTGATGTTGCTCTTCTGTGTCTCATTCCTTAGCGTGAGGGCTGAGTATCAGTAATCATATTCTGCCCCTTAGTGGAGGAAATGGTCCACAGCCTGAGTGAAACAGGATAAGAGAGGGCTTGATCTGCAAAGGCTGAACAGCAGACTGGATTGTGGACAGCTCAGTGCTTCAATCAGTCTTTGATGGACTGAAATAATCTCACCTGCCAGTGAATTAAGATTCAAGTAGCTCAAGTCCTTCTCTTCTTTAAAAGAAATTCCTCTCCAAGAAGTCACTCCCATGACTATTTAAAAGGGGAGTACCACTCAATTTATATGTAAATTTAGAATTAGGAAGACCAAACTTATCACAAACTTGAAACTAAAAAAGAAAGTAAATTTGTAGTTTGGATGTTGTCAGCATTAACTGTGTTCAAAAGCTACTTATTTGAGGCATTTTATATAATCTGAATGTATCATGTGTCAAAGAATCAGAATACAAGCATGAACCCTTAACCCTAGGAATTCATCTAAAATACATTTCTAAGAATCCTTCACACTAGAGCTGCCGTCACAAATCAAGGAAATGAAAAGCTCTCACATTATCTTCATACCCATTGCAACAGAAGCAGCAGCAGTGAACAAAGCAGGACAAAGACAAACAAAAACAAGAGTTTAAATTGCAGAAACAAATGCAAAACCACAGAAAAAATAAAATTGATTTGTAGCAAATCCAATTTTGGTTGCCGTTAAGTGGTTGAGACCCAATCTCCCCTCATATAAAAGAAAAATTTATAAAGGATTTGTACTTTCTGAGATGGAGCCAATGACACAAGGCTCAAAAATAATGTAAAGAGGTGGAATTTTAACATGGCATTGTTAAAGCTATGATGCCATTCAAGTCATTCTATATTCTTGTAAACTGCATGCTATTTTATACTACTATATGGTGTTTAATATAGCTAAAATTTTGCAGGGGGTTTGTCTTATAAAGATATGCTTCCAAGAGATTAATGTTATAGTGTATTATAATTATTTTTAAAGCAATGTTATTTTAACTTAAGTAAACTTCATTGAATTTTATATGTATTATATGTAAAATTTGGAGTCTTTGTACTTCATTGTACATGAAAGCTAGTGAAAACTGGACAAAACAGTGATTTTACAAAAACCGTCCTGTGTAAGTTACTGTACTTTTTGCATTAATTAAGTAACTGTTTGGTCACCAAATTAGTGATGTTCATCACAAGTAAGAATCTCAAAATTGTTGGTTTTAAAACTAGAATACTGATGAAAATGCTGTTGTATTATCATCAGTATACTTAGTGGAAATTAACTTCTAGACAAACAGCTTCTGCAACATCTGTGCTTAACTGGATTTTATCAGACTGTTTACTGACATTTTGCTAATACAAATAGAGAAGAAACGCATACCATCCAGCAGTCAGCATCTACTACTGAGTATTTACTGAGGGTACGATGCCAATGTGGTGGCAATTCCAACATCAGAAATCACAAAAGTCACTTACATTTTAAGAAAATTAAACAAAGACTCGGGGATTGTAAACACTAGCTGTGTGTCAGTGATTCTGTTTCACACTGGAAAATAATCAACAGCCAGCTTGTCACTCCCTGCAACCTGCCAAGAGTAGGAGTGGAAGCACTGACACATGTAACTGACATCTCAGATTTAATTTGACTGGTAATCACACCCAGCTATAGTTTCAGAGCATTTCACACATCTGAGCTACAGTTTCAGGTGTTAAGCTGGTAAGAAGACACGCAACTGTGCCTCTGCATGATAACACCTTCTCAGAGACGGTCACATTTTAGGTTTATGCTCTGCCATTATGATTATAATAATGATAGCAGAAGAAAGTTAGACACCACACACAGACATGCACACACGTTTTAGCTTTACAATTAAAACACAATCAACACACATTTTAAGCTCATCTTTATCTGCTCAAATACATTTATTTCAGTTCAGCGACTCTTTGAAACAAATTATGGACATGTATGCTTCACTGCATGTAACCTTGTCATGATTCTTGTCTGAATCCTAAACCATGAATGGATCATTATGACTTCTAATAAGAGACAATATTCTATTAATGCTGCCACCATTTGTCATATGTAAAAAGCTTGATATGAATAATTATGCTGTAGATAAATCAAAAGAAGTCTATTTTGAGGCATTGAGTACTTCACACTGTTCTCAGAAAACACCTGTAACAGAGGCAAAAAGCAGGTAAATGTTCACAAACTTTAGAATTATAAGGCTGACAAGCTACACACTTCACAGATCACATGGGGGGGAGAAGCTTTGGTAAGATCTTGTGAGTCCATCTGACACATACTGCCGGAGGGGATATGTCTCCATTCTCAGTGAATCGTAGCTTTCTCATTGTTTTGGATCCATTAAAATCTTCACTGTTTGTGTGAACTTTATGCAATAATAATTTTAAAGTTAACCAACTATATTTCTGTGAGTATTTTTGTCCATGGTGTTTCAGCTCTATTGCCTGTTTTACTTGGAATCATCATATATTATTGGAAAAATGCATCCATGTATCTGTAAAAGCAACCAAAAATCATTGGGCCCTGAATGTTACTGGGCCAACTTGACCACATTTGGTCATCAGTAAATGCAGTCCACACAGGCTGACCACAGACTCAAGAAAAAAAAACAAATTTACCATGCAGGTTGAAATGTCATCTAACTCCACCTCTTTCCACTAAGTGTCAACTGGACAAAAGCTACAAGCACTACCAGTAATGACAACTTGGCAATGGACAGGAAAACACAGACCATACAAGCAGCACTTCCCTTAACCTGGGATGCGCCAGTAAGACTGGGTTAACTAATTTATTTATTTATACTGCAATCAAATCACTGGCACAATAATGAGAACACATGCAAAGACCTATCAGATGGCAGAATCCAGTTTTAGATCACATGTTAATACCAGGCTTAAATGTGTAGAATAGTGAAGTGTTCACTTTGTTACAGACCGAGCTTCCACATTTGATTAATGTAATAGAATTATTCTTAAGAAGAGCCTATTATGCCTGTTATTCATGAGCTCTACTAAAGTAGCTGTCCAATATTAAGTATTTTTTTAAAGCTGTTAAAGAGGGTCTTGACTCTCTGGGGCCTCAACAGAAAAGAATGGAGGAATATTTATCATATCAAGTACAAATCTGGTTAATTTTCCATTGGTTTCTGACATTTTGTAGACAAGAAAAAAACATACTGATCAGTAATGAAAATACTTAGTGTCAACCCTGCTTTATTGCCAAGAGATGTATGATATAGCATTGGTATAATTTGTTAAATTTATTTGTGGCTAGAAATCACAATTAAGCATCACCACAAAAGTTATCAGGAGCAGCCAATATCCATGCATTTCCTAATTATTTATAAATTGAACACAAAAATCAGAAACTTCTTTGTCAAAGAGCTTCCCTAAAGGTTTAAAATGTAAGAAATATGGGAACTAGAGCTGAAATTACTTTAGTCAGTTAAGCAGTTACTAGCTTAACAAAATATTTTGCATCACTTGACATAATATTTTGGAAAAATGCTAAAAAAAAAAATCGTGGTTTCAAGCTTTAAATGTAATGATTTGCTGCTTTTCTCTGTTTTATGCAGTAGTAAACCACCCTTTGGACTGCTGAGTGGATAAAACAAATTTACTGACATCATCTTGGACTCCATTTTCCAATATTTTATGTGGTTTAAAAATAATGAAAACAATCTCTGGTTGCAGCCCCAGTGGAAACTGTCAGAACTGGGCTTAAAATGTTCGCCGCCAAGAGAAACAGCTAACAGTGTGAATACTACAGTGATTCAGTCAATGTGGTTCTATGAAAACACACCACCCTTAATTCTTTGCATCTGATATATTCCTGCAAACGTCCATGTTCTTGGTCAGTGCATCTGATTACTAAAATATCTCATCTCTGCAGCTGTTCCTCAGCTGAGTTGCTAATTCAGGCCAGTGTACTCCCATTTAAGTAGTCCCAGGTGTCTTCATTTATAGCTGTGTAAGCAGCCAGCCAGGCCAACAGAGAACACGTAACTGTTTGCTATGCTGAGCATTCAGGGACTTCAGGCATCTTGGTTAAAATATTTGACCTTGACAAGTGACATATAATCAATTTGTGGATAACATGCCTCAACCATCTGATTTATTTAGTCGAGCAGTTGACTCCTTTACTCTCTGCGGTATACTAATGCGGTAAAACCAACACTAGGCTGTTAAGCTGCAGCTGCCTTCTTTCTATAGCTGTTTAAGCTCCTCCTTAGACACCTGCAGGGAGTGATGGACTCACTTATGTAGGTCTACACTTTGATTTGACTAAACCTCACGTCCAGAGGTGATAACAGGAATCTGATGCACACTCACAGAAAAACTTGTCTTTGCAAAGACCTGAAAATCACAGGAAATGCAGCATTATAAATATAAATCTAAGCTCACAACTGACCAAAATTATAATAAAGCAATGTTTACCTCAACACCATGTGCAGCGCCCTCTTGACAAGTTCATTGTTGCTTGTGAGGAAAATCTACTGCATTTAAGAGTTTTCTTATGTATATCAGTTTTGACTGAGTATTGTGGGTTAACTTGTGAACAAAACTTCCTTACATTACCCCTGCCTCTCACCCTTTGACAGCTGGGATAGGCTCCAGCTACAGGATGCTGTGTAGCCTTTTTTATTAACCCCCCCAAGATAGTATACAACATGCATTCAGTTCATAACCACTGCTATGAGTCAAATGAGTCAAGGTCAAATACAATCAGCCCTTTGCAAACCAACCTCATTGATGCATTCATCTATTCAGGTCTTTCTTTCACTAAATAAATGCCTCTCCAGCAGTGTTTTTCCACTGTATTGCCAAGCTCAGCCACTAAAATCTCAACTTAGGGTCTAAACCCTGCAGTGTGTATCTATAAATGCATTTTGAATTAAACTCTATTTTAGCCACTGGCAATTCTGGCAGTTTGAAACTTTCATAGTGTCCATCATCACTCTTCAGTTTACTACGTCTCCTCTTTCCAGCAAAAAGCTCCCTCAGTAGCAAGGAGCTGTGACTTTACTTTGACTGGTTATGCGACAGTGAGCTTGCTGCTCTTCCCACAGACTGAGAAACTCTACCAGCGATGTCTTGGACAATGAGTGAGTGTCGCAATAGTGAAGCAACTTAAGTTAAGGTAAGACTACAAAGCTGCTGCCAGTTATCACTCACTGCAGTGTTTTACCTTCACAGCGACCTACGATATAAGTGACACATCACCGCCTAATGACCGCACCTGCTACGATGTATCCCTGCGCGCATCAAACCGTACAGCAGGCTGTAACACGTACCTCAGGACGGGCGCTCATCTCTTCAAGTTTGTCACTAACCCTGACACCGTCTTCTCTCCCTGTATTAGACTGTCGCCATTTTGCTGTAAAAGCACGCAGGTTGCACTCTGGACTGCAGGAGAGGGGTGTTCACGGTAGGAGGTAGAGAAATGAGCGTCAGACAAACTGCACACCTACACCTTGTGTCCACCTTAGTCCTAAGAGCGCATTTGCAATGTCAAATTAACAAACCTCCTCGAAACTAAAACAGAATTTGACATTTTAACAATTTGTGAATGGAGCACATGACCTTGACATGATTTTATATATATATATATATATATATATATATATATTTACCTTACCTGCCCATACAGAAACACTCTTTCTAATAATAACCTCAAAACGTTTTAGTCACATTGGATTTTATATTAGATTTTAATCGCACTAGATGCACATTTCCTTTGATATAACATTGTGACTCCCCAAGTCAACTTGAACTGCAAGCAGGACAGGACAGAAGGGGTTAAATTTCTCATACTGTATGTGACCTTGAACTGAATTTTAAAATGGCTCCAATGAATGAATGAATATGGTGAAAATGTGCTTCTGTTGTATATTTAATGTCCAATTGGTCATGTACAAGTAAAGCAGTGAGCTTTAACCCTCATTTAAATTGTAGCATAATGATGCAGAATGCATGCTGAAAATGCATTATTAATACCGTCTCGTGTTTTCTCTTGCCCAAGTGTTATTTTCATGTTTCCACTGGAAAATCAAGCTTTTCAAACTTCATGAGTCAGGGGGAAGAAAATTGTATCACCATCAGTGTGCTTTAGAGCAGTGTTGTTATTTATTAGAATTTTTGTTAATGTTGCCCTACTGCACATGATTCCCTTTAAACAATCCAGGAATAGGGCCTTTAATCATGTTAAAAGTCACATCTGATTACAGCTGTAATTAACTAGCTTCAGACACTGAAGAAGATCTTGGGATGACACTTAGAAGATTTTACCAAACATACAAAAGACTGGTTCAATCAGATTACAAAATATTCAGTTCACTAACTGTAACTCTAGAATACAATGTAAAAAAAAGACTTTGTGATGCCACAGCCAGAATATCATCAATTACTTTACAGTAAACATTCTGACTTAATAGTGGATTTTAAAACTTACTGTGTTTTTATTGTGTGTCTTATTTACTGTCTTTGACCAGTGCAGTTAGGGAAACCCAGTCTGTGTGTGGTGTTTGCATCACTGCTGGAG
Organism: Heterochromis multidens; assembly: GCA_015108495.1. Taxonomy (NCBI): domain Eukaryota; kingdom Metazoa; phylum Chordata; class Actinopteri; order Cichliformes; family Cichlidae; genus Heterochromis; species Heterochromis multidens. Next base: position 22,384 of record VUQS01000540.1, on the reverse strand, counting down.
TGGTAATTCTCATGTTCACAAACATATGAAATATTAATTGGATTAAGCAAACAACTAACAAATCTTTCAGTATACATTGCTCCAGTGATTGCTATTATCAACAAGAGATAGTCTGCAGACAACAAAAATTTCTCCAGATCTGTTGAATATTTATAGAGTGGGCAAAATATGACTTATTTATCTTTGCTAAATTATTAAAAGTGTGGAATGCAGATCATTAATCATTAATATTGATATATTGCAAAACTGTAAGACATAAATATTTGTGCATAAATATTTATCTACTCCATGCCAGTGTGTATTAACTTTTGGTTTAGCGCCTTATTCAACAAAGATATGTTTCTTTCAAAGATATTTCCAAGTCACTTACTGTATATGTGCTTGCCTTGCTGTGATCTGAGCTCATCATTGTACCCACCTAGATGGCAGAAAACACAAAGCAATTCCGGGGAGTGTGTTGTCTTTTTGTGTGAGATATCCGGATTGACACAATCTCTCTGTTTTCAGAGCATGAAGTAATTCTTTTAATGGCCTGCCAACTGCGCACTCCAAAGTTTGATTTTGCTCTGCAAAATGAGAGCAAAAATCTCGAACAATTTATTATGCTGTTTGTGCCTCGCTTCACTAGTTATCGTCTGCAATTTATTTCCTACCTTGGGGTACTGCAAGCCATTTTTCTCCATTTTCAGTGGCTCACTTTTTTTTTCTTGATCCTGCACGCTGCTGACTAAACTCCTGCCTCCAGCCATGGTGTTGGAACATCACAGAAAACTACATCATTATGCTGAAGCTGGTTAACAAAGAGAGGCAGAGAACCAGTTTAAATCACAGGGCACAAGACAGTATGTGAATTACCAAGTTCACTACCTCAGATGCAGCAATTCATATATTCTCTCTCCAGCAGTGCAGGTGAACTGGCTCACTAATGAAGACTGCTTCACACCTCAGTCTGAATTCAAGGTCAGCACCTGACCACTCTGCGGCATTTTAAATTCTATTTTTTCAATTATAAAATAAGCTTGAGTTGAAACATGAGTCACACATCTGCATCAGCTCAAAACCAGCGGTGACCTTTTTCCCAGACATTTATTAATACATTATTTACACCTGTGCTGTTATTACTGAGACATGTCAGAAAAGGCAGTATTTTCAAGAAAATTGTGATTTGTTAGTGATTTAAAATGGACACGGTGACGCAGACAAGCCCAGACCATATAAAGTTTTCCCAGTTCTGCACACAAGCTGTAGATATTGAAGGTGAAAGAGCAGTAACATCATAAAATGGATTTTAAAATGAAAAGCAAACAGTAAACAACTAGAGCACTGCATATGGACAGTATAAACAGTATCCATTATTCATTGTCTTATTTAATTGTTTTAGTGGCATAAGGGTAAATATATCAATACAAGAGATTTCAATTTTACTGCTTATATATGGAAAAGACTAACCAAGAAAGAAAAAGAGGAAGAATACCACCGTTCAGAGCTGCACATCAAATGAAAGTTGAAAAGTATCTTCAGAGCATTCAGAGATGGCTAGGTCATGGCTGGGCCTCATTTCTCTGAGTGACATTTGAAAATTACAGTCCAAAAGTCTCATAATGTAGGGCAAAAAGAAAGGAGTGCTGTTAAGCCTTCAGCAGAGCACCATTAATCACAATCAGACACACTCTGAAGATGCAGTTCAGCTTTTGAGTAATGCAGTCTGTGCATCACTTTGTACTGAATCAGTCTATATTGCATGTTAGCAGAAGAATGCTTTGTCTGTGTTGTATGAATACACATTATATTATTTGATTTTTACATGATTGATCTTTAACAATAAATCAGGGTGATCATAGTTTTTTTTTAGTAAAATCTTAATCTGGTAAGTAAATATAACTGACAAATAAATGTGGAGGAGTACAAGTGGCTCAAAGCTGAATTAAAGTAGTTACATTCCAATGCTGATAAATCACTAACACGATGTCTTAAAGTCTGGTTAAATGTCCCTACTTCTTTATGTAGCTCAATGCCACATTCTGATGTTATAATTGCTATGTACTCAAACTAACCACATGTTCACTAGCAATTCCAAAAATATGTCAGAAAACTAAGAAGAGACTTTGCAGCTTGGACTTTTTTTTTTCTTTTTTTTTTTTTTTTTTTTTCCAAAGAGCAAATAT
>VUQS01000540.1:0-20199 GCA_015108495.1 Heterochromis multidens | reverse complement strand
AATTTAAATTTTTTTTTTTTTTTTTTACCCCCCCCCCCTTTTTTTTTCTTTTTGTTTTTTTTTTTTTTTTTTTTTTTTTTTTTAATTCCAAGCAGCAAAGTCCTTCAAATCCTAAATTATTGTTTGTGTCATAGCCTGGTAGATGTTCATGGTTTTCAAGCTCTTTCTGTTATAAATCTACAGTCATGTATTCATGATGATCATTGCGTGATATTTGTGGCTTGCCACTTTAATAACAACTGTAGATTATGTGTACCTCACCTGTGTGCATTTAAGGTTCTAAAACACCAGGTATATTGTAAGATAGTATTAAAAAAAATGTTTTGTACGCCCTTTTCATATCTATTTCATCCCTGCAGTTGGAGAAAATGACCACAAGGTGGCAAAGAGAAACTTGCTGTGTCCATCTGTACTGTGCCTTTTGAAATGAGTCTTATTAACTACCATTAAATCACTGCTCACAAATTGTAGTTTGATATGCAAAACGATTTTTAAATGCATATTATATGCTGTTTTAATCCGTAATATCAGTAAATATGGCATATTAGGGCTTTTAGTATTCTTAAGAGATTATCAGGCACTCATTGCCTGTGTGCTTATGCAGAGTTTGAGCATTATCAAATATTAATTTTTCTAAACTTGGTCTTTTAAGAGTAGCCCTTTGATGTAGATGTAATTTTTCATCTGCTAAGCAGCTCTCACACAGCGGTATCTTTTAGAAAGCAGTGGGCCATAATTCATTGATGAGCCATGCGTGGAGTGCAGATATTCACGCCCTAATGCTTATGCAAGATCTTAAACAGTTCTCAGTTGTGGAATGGATATAACAGAGTGCTGAGCTGCTGGCCTCAGACTGATTTAAAGGGCTAAGTAGAGGGCGAGGAAAACTGATCAGTGCAAACTTTGTATTCATCAAAAATGCTTAAAAAAATCCAGGAAAGTAATTTAAAACATCTGTAGACATTTGAAGAAATTAGAAGACATCATAACTTCACAGTTAGAGCTTTGCAAGCTTCTTTTCTAAATCTGTTAACAGCTGAAGGTCAAAGTGATTATTTTTTTGTCACCACTGTGAAAAAAAACAAGCAGCACTGCTTTGATTCTAGTCATGTCTATTTGGCACAGAAAGAATCAGGAAGAGTATTACAGAGGCAATTATGGCAAAAACAGAAAGTTTAAGGTTATCATTATTAAATTATTCATTTCTGACAATGTTGGCCCTCGGAGTTTGGGAATTGATCTCTCTGTAAACACGCTAAAGCAAGTGAGATTGACATAAATTGCACAGACGAAGCCATCTTTTGAGCTCTCTTCTTTCTCTTTCATGTTTCCTCACTTTGGGGGCTGAACGTTGCTAATAAAAAATGGGAAGACCTTGGGCGAGTAACACAGGCTGATTAGTTCTGTACACGGGAGACGAGAAGCGCTTTGGAGTCTGCGATGATATTTGTTTTCTTTTCACAAGATATCTGAGGAAGAGAAATAAAGAGAATGCTTAAAGTTTCACCGATGTGTTTGTTCTCTTCAAAGCAGAGAGAAATCTTGTGAGTCTGTGTCAGATGTTGTATGTGCATGCTCATTATTTCAATAAAGCCCATTTTGCCTCCTGTGATTGCTCCATAAAGAGAATAGTGGATGACCTTGGTTCTGTTGTTAAGTTAATGCTTTTGCACAAAGGAATAACAGATGCTGGTTTGGATAACAGTGAGGTTAGGGCAGGACCCCCCCATCTGCCTTGTTATCTGCCTCAAATGGACTCGATGAGTCCGCTGCAGAATGTGGCCCTCTGGAACATGCTTGAGTTATTAATCACACAAGACAAACAACACTCTTCTGTAAAGTTTTCCACTAATGGGATAATTGATTGACAGTCTTTGAGCTTTCATGCAGCTGTATTATTTACTGTTGCACTTGCATGCTGCAAACTCTTTCAATTTAATTGAGAAGCAATTTGGTATAAGGGCAACACTGCCATAGGGGTAACAAGTGATGGGACTGTTTTTAATGATTCCCCCTCCAGAAAAGTTGGATCTACAGTCAACTGAGTCTCTCTGCACTCTGATCTCACAATGATTGTACACTATTGTGATTTTTATTGTTGATAGTGATCATCTATTCTGCGAAATCCTATCCCAGTTGGATATCTATCCAATATGTGTCGCTGGCCATTCTGTGTCAGTTTCAATATCACAAATGAATTCTTTTGTTTTTCAGACAGTAGTGGTGCAGGAGTTTTGCTTGTTGTTAGTGGGAGTGTGGCAACATAAGATGTACTTTTTCTGCTCTGAGGCCTCGGCCAGTTATTCCCCCAAACTTTGGCACGATGAGCGCACACAATGAGCCAAGCAGCTTCCTGCACATCCGGCTGCTGTAATAAATGTGCTACAGTATGCTGGTCTGTACTGTACTGCTATGGAATGCAGACTTTGGCTCGGGGTTGCAGTCTGCACTCCTCCACACACTCATCTCTCTCACTGCAGAAGTGTCTGTCTGTGCTGGAGGGGTTCAGTCAAGTTCAGATGCATCTCAAAGTGTACTGCACTATTTTTGCATTTCAGTCAGAGAGGGCTAAGTATACTTTGTGCATGAATTCAAAGAATAGTACTACCACTTGGTACAAACACAGGATGAACTGACATGTTCTTGGGTCTGTCTATTCTTGATGATAAACTGCATGTTACCAACTATTTTTGATTACGTTTTAATTATTTTGGCTTAAATTGGCACAACAAAACTAACACTAAGATTAACTAAGATGCACTCTACCCACTGGTGTTTTCTTGTAAGTCATCTAAAAGTAAAAGAGTGGATTATATCAGTTAATAGATTAGTTATTTTTTCTGACCAAGAATATTTTTTTCTCATTTTGGTCCATGTTGTTCTGAATGTATGATTTAGTAGAAAACATCTGGTTAGTTTAGAGAAGATGTTCTGGGTAAAATGCCACAAAAAGAGCAGTGGGTCTAATACATCCAACAGACCTTAAATTGAAGCTTTATAGCAATGATGACTGATGTAGTGGACAGTGTTAAAGTAACTGTGGTTTGTAAATTATTTTTCACATTGTTTTTAACATATACACTATATAGTTCTGCATTAAATAGTATAGTTAGTAAGAGAGTATAGTAATAGTAATGCAGACATAACCCAAGACCTATAAACTGGTCTAAATAGATTTACAACCTACAGTGTATCTTACTTTCCAACTCATGTTTTACTATACAGGAAAATATGAGGCCATAGAAATATGTGATTTCTGAGAAAAACCCCTTTAAAATTGTACAGTAACTACAAAACGGACCTAAAAAAACAAAGAGAGAATATGTATTTTATGTCATATTGCTGCCCAGGCCACATTTACTGCACTCTGTTTCAGAGTAGCAGCTAACTACAGAGCTAAAGCACTATATTGAGTAAAATCCAGCTGCTCAGAAACCAAAAATAAAGCAAAATTTAGTTTTTTTTAATTTTCCTCAAGTTGTCTGTACCTAAAGAAAAAACAGCTAAACTGTTGCCAAAGGGACATAGAAGATGCCGTTATAGCTATCATCCCTTTTTTTGATAGATTTATTTTTAATACACATCTAAATATTAAGATTTGAAACTGAACATAATATATAGATTGAAAAAAAAAAAAACGTAGTACTGGGACAAACAGACACATACAGAAACAGAGAAATGTATGATTCCAAAAAACTATGGCTTGTTTGTAATAAACTAAAGATGTAACTGAAGGTTATACCAAAACGGTGCAGGATCTGTAGGTGTTATTGTGTGGGTCCTGTGGCAGTGAGGCTTTTAGGTAAAATAATCAGCCTAAAAATACATAAAAGCAAATGATTTATATTTTACAGCCCGTTCCTAAATCTTTTAATGTTCATGTGTGTGCAGAGGTTTTGAGAATGTGACCGAGAAAATGGGGAAGGAGATCAAGGGGCCATGGCTCTATGAAGACAAGTAACTGTTTTCTCCTCACTAATAAGTCTTGATAATTACACACATGCAACTGTGTTACACTTTAAGGCCTACTGTAGCTCAGCATAATATTAAGCAGTGACCTCAACTCATTATAAAAACTTTAATTCACACGTCACTATCAAAATTATTACCTGATTATTATTATCAGCCCGTGCTCCAACATCTACACTGATATTCAGCCAAACAATTTCTGTAAGTATTCAGAAACATTTTTATGTTAATGTAATAACAATGTATTACATTTTTTAAACTGAAATATTTCTGATCATGCCAGGCCATCTATATAAGACATTTTGTTATCTAGGTGTACGATCATGGCATTTTATTTCCACCAGAGGGTGCTGGAGATGAGCAAATGTTAGTTGCTTCATTTTGCTACCTTTCCATTTCATGTTTACCTGAGCATTGAGACAGCTAGGTAGCCTGAAGAAGCAAATTGTGGCATGTTATTTTTGCCTTTGCTAGTGGTGCATTATTTATTTATTTGTTACACTGACAGCATGATTGTGGTCTTTAGATTATAAAAAGGAGACAAAAGAAAACAGCACATCATTTACTATATAAACTTGCACACAAGGAAAAAAAAAGATTCATAGCTGAACCTGTGAATTAACAGCTTGAAACTGAGGAATAACTGCAAAAAAATGTAGACAATGAAGAACATTCAGTGATTCATCTGAATTTTATGTGGGTGTTTGCGTGCCTTTTCATATTGTCTGCAAATGTATGCTTTACAGTGCACTGTATTCATCTGGTAAGCATGTGTGTCAATCTACAAAGAACTGAGTTTGTGCCAGTGGGTGTGCAGACATCTGAATTTTGTAGTGATGACACTGTTGCACAGTGTATCTTCACTGACCTCAGCACATCAGCCTCAAATAGAAATATGATGTTTTGTGTGTTATCTCACAGCTTGTCCTGACTGAAAAGCTAAAAGTGAGCTCCTGACAATCGCTCTTTTTCTGGTACACTAAAATATGTGGTCCCACATCTGCAGCCTGACTAAGTCTACATGACAAAGTCTGAGTAAAATTCCACTCATCACCTTTTATTAGAGAGGCCAGTCGTCCTTTGGGATAGTTTCTTTAGTCTGATGGTTTGTCTGTTGCCTCTTCCCCTCCCCATCTCAGATATTGCACAGAGCTCAGGCTAGTGTTGCGCAATCCACTCTCCTGGTTCTTATCCAACACAAATGTTTTCTGCCTCCAGAGTGTTACCACGTCCCTCTGCTGTGCCAATGAACACATCTCAGGCAGCAGCAGAAACTACAATTTATGCCATCCCTGTAATCTTGGGGAGGTTTCTCTGAGCGAGAGCAAGAAAAAGCAATGGCTTCACTGCTCCCTTATAATGAACAGATTTAAATGATCAATAAACAGGACTTACATTTGTTTGTGTTGGAACTTGAGCCATGCTCCTCCCTGACACTTTTGTATGCTGCTGAAGAGTGACTGCCAGCTGTAGTTTTATTAAGAATTATTGTACCATTTGAGGTGCTGAATGATGCCACTCCTTTTCTGTTTTGTTTTTTTTTAAGTTTTGTTTTGTTTTTTTGTTTTTTGGAGGTGAACCAACCACAGTTGATGGATGGAAATGGTACTGGTGAGCCAGGACTACATCTCCCAGCACGCTTCAGGATGCACTGAAGCATGCTGAAGCATGGATATGCCCAGGATGACTGAGATTACTCTTTCTTTTTTTTTTCTTTCTTTTTTTTTAACAGTCAAACTTGGATATAAATGGTTGACAAAGCAAGAACTAACAAAAACTAGGCCACCACCACAGGCTTTCAGAGCAGAATACAGCCTTGCAGAGACTGTCCACGTTAGTCTACTGGCAGCTTGGTTTACAATGCCATTCCTGGCTGACTTTGTAATGTTTCAAGGTGGTTTATGAGAACGCTATGTTGTTTCCCAAAGCTTATTTGAAGTTGTTGCAGGCTAAGCAAAGTAGTTGAAACATCCCTGTCACCTGTCATGTTTTCTAGCTCCTCCAGCCAGATCTTGAGGTATTGCAAGGCCACATGGTATATTTGATTTCTCTCATGTCTCTCATGTTTACTCCAGGGTCTCCTACCAGTTGGACATGCCTGGATAACTTCCAAGAGAAATCATCCAGAGATGCCTTAACCACCTCAACTGGCCCCTTTTCATGAAAAGAAGTGGCTCTACAGTCCCTTGGACGTCTGAGCTTCCTACCCTATCTGTAAAGCCACTTATGGAGGAAACTCATATGGTGCTATAGGTGCTAGGCAATGTGCTTTTGGTTTACAGAGATACAAACTCCCTACAATTTGAAAAATTTGCCATTTTGAGATAAATAATGATAAATTAAGGTCGCCAGCGAGATACAGGACAAGTCTTGCTTAATCAAAGGCATTGTAGTGTGGGTCTATAGGAAAAAAAGTATAGTTTACAACGAAAGTAAGGGAAAAAATGGCCTCAATATGTACATCCTTGTTTGTTAGGTAAGGTGCACTTTTGCCATAAGATGAATGCTTTCAGGATCGTTTTTGCTCTCTTGCCAATTAAACAATGACACTCTTTACTAAAAAAAACAAACAATTAATATACAGTAACTGCACACAGAACAACATCTGAACATCAGGCTCAAAAGTAACACTTTGTATTTTCTTCATTACTCCTACTGGCAGAACTCTGTAAAACAGGGTCTTAACTAAGCACATTATGATTATAGTATTGTGCTGAAAGGCTGAGGCTAAAGGTGAATCCAGGACAAAAGGAGTTCATCCTCACCAGCTAATCCATGCGTAAAACTCGAATAAAAAGGTTTTTTTGTTTTTTTTTATTGTGCAGATAGAATCAGTATAGTAACTGTCACAGGAATAACAAAAAATAATACCCTTTCCACATACTTATCTTACATTATGCTACTTTTTCTTAATTTTAAACAGTGTGTTTTCACTTTATTATTATTACAAGATAAAAAAAAGTCTTGGGATTGAGGACTAACTGTTGTGTTTGGCAAATGTAGAAGTATCTAAGGTAATGCTGGCTGGGACTGCAGGAGAGTAAACCTCCCCAAAGCTAATAAAGAGCAAGACAAGCTGCTGAGATTAGCCTAAAATCTCAATACCCTCCAGGATAGTTTACAGCCAGGAAATAAGACACAGTGGAGGTGCTAGATGTGAAAAAAGGTTGTTTTTTTTTTTTTCTTTTAATCTTAATAGTTAGTTAGCTATTTTGTTACACATGCTAAAAATTGTAGTAGATAGCATAAATACACCATTTAATCAATTCCTTGCAGTTTTACTATTCGGATTTTCGGTTTGGAAAGGAAAAATACAAAATTTGTTCCCCATTCTTATTAAATGAGGTGACAGTGGAAGGATGGAGAGGATGGCTAGGTTCATCTGAGGCCAGTCAGCAAACATCCACAGTGACCCTTTGGCCCAAACACAACACAGGCAGGAGTCTGCAGCCCTTATGCCAGGATGAGTTATTCCTCTCTGTCCTGTCTGGAGGAGACACTGCTCTGCTGCCAGGAGTTTCACCCTGGGGAGTCACTTCCCATCTGGATCCCTGATCTTTTTTTTTAATTTGTTCTTGCTCTAGGATTATTAGCATTCATCTGCAATTCAACATCTGTGAGTCGATCTTTATTTCTCCATATTTCTTCTTCCTCTCCCCTCTATGATTTGGTGTCTGCTCACTGGGCTTACAGGAGGCAGCTAACTCTCTCCAAGCTGCAGATGTTTTTGCTGCTCTGCACGGAAGAGCAGGTGGCTGCCGGACAGCAGGTAGACCACAGCTTCCTGAAGAGGAGAGCTCTGGGAAGATGCCATATACTATTTCAAAGCAAGTTACTGTAACAGAGACGCTACAGTCACAAATGCAGTGTGTTAACCTATACCCAGAAACACTTTTGCAGAGGTATTCTTTGAATGTTCATTTTTAAAAATGTATTATTCATAGATTGATTAAAAAAAAAACACACACACACACACACGTACACATCTTTGTGTGGTTTTCAGCGGCTCATGGATCAAATTTGAATGTGTTGCTCTCCTGCCATTTCCTGTTTACAGGCAGAAAATGAGGATACATGTGACAGTAGTCTGTCTGTGAAACTCAAGACAGCTGATGTAATTTCCTTCATTTAACACCCTTTAACTCACATGCACTAAAGTGGCCTCAACCTGGAAACATCTGGCTCAGATAAGATGGACTTCACATGCACATTCAAATCTCAGCCCACAAAGAAACTCAATAACAACATTTAGTGTGTGATTTTCCTGCACCAAATCAACATTTTTAACAGTGTTTGATAAGGCAGCTCCTTCCTCGCTCTGTGCAAAGATTGAGATTTAAAATTTAAACAAGGCTCAGGGAAAATGTATGTGGGAGAGCCAGCCAAAAGCCTAATTGTCAGTTGTGGCGACTCTAATGGTCTAAATATGCTTTATAAGTGCAGGGAAAGCTTTTTGTGTGTACACTGCAGTTTTGATCACAACAGAGCCTGAATTTTAATGATTGCCCACGTGATTACGTTTACCCCTGGGAACGGAGATTTGGTGCAACCCGGATACCACACGAGCTATATGCTGGCATCATTAACCATGCAGTTTATAGCAAAGAAGGTCCCTATCCGCTTTGTGGCCACCACAAGCATGTGGTCTGCATTTTTACACAACACACTACATTTCCTTGGCACCACAGCTTATCAGATGTTGTAATCAGGGTCCAATCTGTGAGGCAGACCTGGGCTAAACTGGCTTAATGTAAGGGTTTTACACTAAATCCTGTTATTGTCATGAATATATTTTGTCAGTCGCTCTTAAATACTGTTTATTTCTGAATCTGACCGCGTTGTACAGATAGTATCTTTCCACTATTTTCTTTTCTGGGCTCAGTGCTCTGCAGGCATGCAAATAACACAGAAAGCTGGGGATATGATTGCTATCCAAAACAGAAGAAAAACAATCACTATTCATCCCAGCCAAAGTCCTTTGGGTAAATTAATAATTTTAATTATGTGCAATATTCACATCAAAACATTTCTATAACTAGATTACTCAGAGAAATTTAAGGATTAAGAATGAAGTGTCAGGAAAAAGTCAAGTGACTTTTATTTATATACAATACTGCGTAAAAGTCTTGAGCCACCCTTAATTTCTTCACATTTTGCTAGGAAATTGGATATAGATTCAGCAATTTATTGATTTATTTATTGTTGTGAAATATGAAGCTGTTACCAATCAGATGCTTTCCAGATAGTGTCACATGGTGTATCACTGACAGTACTTCTCTGTATTTTTAATTCTATAAATTTTGACAAGACCACAGGCTGAAATGCAGCCCCTCAGCCTTTTGTCCCTGTTTCCCTTCCTTAAGAATGGCTTCTTGACAGCCACCTGTCCACTGAGACTATTTCTGATGAGGCTTTAGTGAACCGTAGATGGATCATCTAACTGAAGGGTCGTCTTAAGAGCTTGAAAAAAGAGGCAACTGGACTTCTTTCAGTTTGTCAAGATGTTTCACCACTCATCCAAGAGGCTTCTTCAGTTCTAAAAACAAAAGGTGGAGAGTGCTAGGTATTTAACCCCTAGTGGGGGTTGTCCCCTTTGGAGGTGGTTGTTGACCCACTATTGATCCTGTGCATTATCACATGAACCAAGGTATGAAAAAAGTTGTGGGTCATTACTATCACTTGGGGTTAAAGGTGAAACCACTGTGAGACCGTGCCCTATCCTATCATGTGACCTACTGATGTTTCAGTTTCAGTTTATTTACAAATAAATTTAAAATACAAAATACAAGAAAAATGATATTTGAATAGATAATACGAGTCAGCTTATTTCTATATTTTATATACAGTTCTTTGTTTCCATCACTTGGGGATTTAATATAGCGTTTATATAGCATATTCTTTTTTTTTTTATTGATTTTAGAATACCCTTAGTGAGCCATATTTTCTGACTTCCCACATTTTTTATAATCATTTCAGTTATAGTGGAGTTTATAGAGTCCATTATTTCATTAATTAAAGCATTATAAGCAGTATCTGGATCACTACAATTGTAAACTGAAACCCATGATTTAACTTTAAGTTTCTGAAAAAAAGTTTAACAAATTTTTTCCATTTAGCAGCTTCACTTTCATTTTTGAATATGAGTCCATCTTTTTAGCAAGATCAATGAATAGTGCTACAGGAAAATGATCTGTGATATCTGAAAGAATTACACCAGAGTCAATAGAAGCATTGTGAATATTCGTGATGATATTATCAATGATTGATTTACTAGACTCGGTTTCTCTAGTAAATACATTTATAGTAGGGTGAAAAGACGAAGAATAAAGAGTATTTAAAAAATCATTTTTTGTACTATTCTGTTTATATATGTCAATATTAAAGTCTCCAAGTATAAAACAATTTTTATTTGTCTCACTTATACAATGTAAGTGTTCATTCAATTTCTTATTAAAAATATTAAGATCAGAATCTGGAGGCAGATAAATTACTCCTACTATTAGGTTTTTCCACTTTTTTACATTTATCTCAATAAATAGAGAATCCAAGTGTTCATCATCAACAACAAAATCCTCACAGACATCCACCGAATGCTATGAGTTCATATAAACATACTCCATCACCTGATCTACCCAATCTATTTCTACAATATAACATATATCCACTCAGATTAAGGATATCCACATATGTTCTACTATTAATTTTGTTTCACTACAACCAATTACATCAAAACTATAGTCTAGACTGGCCGAAAAGGCCACTAGGTTGTCATGATGCTTGGGCAGGCTTCTAGTATTCAAATGGAGCAAAGACTATGTATAACTATTACGATTTATATTATATTTTAATTTATCCAGTGTATAACTATTACAATTTAATTTCTCACTATCCTCAAAGCAATGCCGTTCGAATACTTCACAGTTTTTCTCGCCCATTATATGAATAAGAGTTATACAGAATATAACATAATAAATAGAATGCCCAATGTCTGATGTAAAGATGATTTAGGACCCTACTGATAAAACCCCATTCTAATTTTCCTAACATCTAACTGATCTAAGCTAATACAATTAAACGGAATTAAAATAAAATAACAGCGATATAAAAATAAATGCAAAAACTCAATATCTTCTTTTTAGAGAAGTACCTGACACCATCAATGTATGATCTTACCAACAATAATAAATATACTGTAAGTACATTAATTCACTACTTCTCTTAAAATATTTATAAGTCTTTATAAGGTTATAGTCTTAAAGGTTTAAAGGTGCAGATGTTACCATCCATATTCCCAAAATTAACAACCACAAGCCGGTGATCAGCTTAGCATAAACACAGCTTCTTGGTATCAGACAGTTTAGTGATGACATGTCGTTGATTTGAATTAATAAACAAATAAATACTTCTGTCCTGAGTCCAGCTGACTGCAAGCTTGTCCTTATATCTGTCACCTGAGCCATGGTGTGATTTGGGTTTAAAGCGCCTGGAAAGGGATCCAACGGTCCAAAATGTGAACATTGGTATCCTCGAAAGCATGTACTTTGTCCTTGAGGTGGTGCTCCTATGTTGTGCTATGCGTTTGGCTGTTTGGATTCTCCTATGTAGAAGTCCGAGCACTCTTCACTACACTACACCACATACACGATCTTGTTTAGCTTCTGTTTGGGTGTTTTGTCTTTGGGATGAACCAGTTTTTGTCTGATGGTGTTGCTAGGTCTGAAATGCACTGGAATTTTATGTTTGGAGAAAATTCTTCCAAGTTTCTCTGACAAGACTGCTACATACGGGACGACAATGTTGTTTCATCTGTTATCCTGTTCCTCCATAGTTGGTGTCTGGCATTATTACCTGGGACTCTCCACCAGTTCTTCTAGAACTGAAAAAGCCTCTTGGATGAGAGGCAAAACGTCTTCAAGAAAACCTAAAAAAGTACAACAGTACAACAACCAAAGTGCTCTCTAGTCATGGCAGTTGGGTTAACAACTGAAGTATACAAGAATACATGGAACAGTGAGTACAAGTTAAATACAGGACATCATAAACGTGACAACAGAGGAAAAGGGAAAACAAAAGAAGATTTTTTAAAAAGTTAAGCAAAATAAAAGTTCACAAAGCTGAAATCAGCGAAAAAAACAAAAGGTTAAAAACGCAATAGAGGGACTCAAAAACCTAAATCAAGAGTGGACTTGACAAGACGCACAGGGGGGACCTCAGGTTCAGCAAAAGTCAAAGTTCACATAGATTTGAGGGACTATTCACTGAATGTTTGATACTTTCTATGAAAGAGGTTTTCCTTCTGTGACTATGTGACCACTAATGCCTCTGGATCAACAGCAGTGAGAGAGATGAAGAGCAGCAGTGATACATTTAGCTCCTGGAGGGCACCAATTGATCTCTTGAAGGACTGCAGACACTCAGCAGTGAAATGAAATCAAAGTGGACCAGCCATGTCTCAAGTGACAGAGACTACAGAGCCTGCTGTACTGCAATTCCCCCATTTGTGGTTCAGTGTGTTGCCTCAAAGGGCTGCTTTGAATTCTCAAGTACACATCACGCATACATTAATGCAGGGACCCATAATACTAAAAAAGCCCACAAACTGACATGTTAGATCAGATAGTGCTGAATGCTGAGCTTATTTAGGTTTTGAATGTATCCAGTTAAATTGTGGTTATTTGATTATCAGATATCAATTGTATTTTTAAAAACTCAAATAAGATAAAAGGTTTGATACCATAAATGTCATTGTCAGTGTCTGGAAACATGTTGTCATTACCATCATGCAAATTACCAATTAAATTAAATAAAATACTCTCATCATTTTATATTATTCTTTTGGCATTGTGGTATTCAAGCCCAGTTATTCCCATGGCTACCAACAGGGAGTGACAAAGTGGGATATTTTCATATTTAACATACAGATCTTTAATGTCAATAGTAATATCTCATTTTTACTGCTTAATAGCACTATATGGAGACAGATATTGTTGTAGGATGTGGCTTTTATTTGGCAGTAATAATGAAGGTAATTATTAAATAAACAACCACATTACAAATTATCAGATCCAGTTGAGTTTTGCACAAATAGCACTAAAGGTTTTTGAGGGGTCAAGTCCAAGATCACATTAGATTTCTAAATTAAGAGACCCGGTGGCTATTTTATCCTAGCTGTTAAGCAGCACCAAAGAACAAATAGAAAAAAACAAAAACATACAAAAAGACAGAGTTGAAATCCTGTATGGAAACTGTGACATACAAAAGAACCGCTGGAGATGATGCTGACAGGTTCAACAGACCTATACTTGATGATGAACTCAAGAAGTCAATTCAGTCAGCACTCATACATACAGTAAGGGACAGTCAGTCTTCATACAGTAAGCTTGCTTTGTCAGTATTGCAGAGTAAATACGTCATTGGGAATTAGAAGAAGAAGAAGAAGAAGGGCTTGTGAAGGACATTTCTTTGGTCACCAGCCAAACTGGGAGGAAAGGACTGAACTGCCAGTTATGGGGCAAGCTAAATATTAGTCTCAAACACTAAAAACAGGTGAACCATTTGTTTTAAGGCAGCAAGAAAGGTTTACATGTGGATTCATCATGGGAAGGAGCAATAATTGCAGAAAAGTTTATTTTAATACAGCAGCATACATGCAAGATCAACAAATTATATATTTTTATATACATTTCTTTGTTTATTGTACAGGTCTGAAAGACTTGAATATTGTGGTTCAAATATTGTAGTCAATAGTAAAGAAAGTGATATAGAATTACTCTGCCCTTTTTAGGGCTTTTTGATGAAGGCCCTTGCAAGGTAGTTGACTAATGTCTCATGGGCCTCTCTGACTGAAATGCTATGATTATGGGTGCAATTTGGACAACTAATGACATAAAATATTCCCTTACTTCTGAAATATTAGATCATCTACCTGATGAATAGTGATTTATTGAGCATAGCGTTATTTCTTATGTAGCAGTATGGTTCCATGTCTACTCATAAATCTAATAAAGGCTTCTCTCTAGAGTCTAACCATATTATTCTGTGTATCACTTTAGTTTTGGTACTTCATCACCGGGTTTAATGGTTTATTTCCACTGCAGGAAATATGGGGTGTTATGGGACATTGAAAACATAAAAATAAACATTTTTTTAAATGCTTAGGAAATGTTTGATTGAGGATATGCATTGCTTAAATCATTATTTAAAATAACAATGAAGCAACAGCCTATGAGTCTTAAAAATTAAACCCTGTATTGAATTGCCAAAAACTGCAGTTTGTCTAATGGCCACTCGAGGCTGACTCAAAGAGCAAGTTGTTCCTCATAGACTCCAATGATAAAATATAGAAGAAATAAACATTTTAGTGAAAACTGTCTCTGTAACTAATTTACCCCTTCATGATCCTTGTAGTAGTAAAGTTTTTTTAAAACTTGTTCATTTAAATTGTATTACAGTTTAAAGTTATGCATCGTTAGGGGGCGTGGCTGTTGTTGTATTTTTGTGTTTGCTGGTACTTAAAGACACTCTAAAGCTGAAAGCTGTTCACTTTCTTTCTTTAGTTTAATTACATTTATTGTAAGTCTGATTTTCACTAGACAAGATAGCATCCCATACAACATCACAGTGAATATTGAATGCACCTTGCTAACAAGCCTTGCTAGCCAGCAATAGTGTTAGCTGACAGGTGCCTAGCGCTACCCTTTTCCAGCTTTAAAAAAGCCAAGATAGTGACAGCCAGAGACTTCAGAATGATAGGCAAGAAACCAACAGATGATGTCACAGTGGATGCATGCAGTTGTTGCAGTAGTTATAGCCATCTTTCGTTGATATATCAAAAGTTCTTAATTTAGTGCCATTTAGCACTAGTAACAGGATTTACACATTGGCGGACACAGACTAAATGGGCTAAAACCAATACGTGGATTGCATTTTTTAAAGCCCAAAATAAATCCATGCATCCATCCATGCAAGAATTTCTGTTGTGCCAAAATTATTTTGATGAGTTAGCCCTGCACAGACTGGCAACCTGTCCAGGGTGTACCCTGCCTCTCACCCTATCACAGCTGGGATAGGCTCCGGCCTAACCAAAATCCTGAATTGGATAAGAGGAAGAAAATGGATGGATGAATGGATATAACCTAACTTAAAAATATTGTTTGTTTTTTGTGATAAGACCAAGACCTGCCTTGCAGATACACACATCCAGGACCTCCATAATAACAGAGTGGGGGGAGGATACAGCTGGGGAATGCATTAGTAGATCAACCAAAACACTGTGTGTCTAGAAGCGTTCAGCACTGCCCAACAAGGTCACAGCACTCTGCTCTGCATCATATCCACTTGTGATTTATCCCAGTACTGAGGTGTTAGCAGGCCAGTAAATTCCCCTCATTATTAGAAAATGCTGAACAAATGAAACACATGTGCATACTTAATAAACCAAACAGCTGATGTAAACTGATGGAGGGCAACATCTGCTGGCTTGAGGAGGTCTCTCAGATGCAGAGCAACGTGTGGCGTTTTCATGGATGTCAGTATTAATCCTGTGTATGTGGAATATTGTTCATAGAGATTTATAACATTGTGTTGTTAAAGTGCACCGTTACAGCAGGGCTTAATGTTTAACTTCCCCGTTTTTCATGGGAAACTTTATGCAGCTGGACAAGAACCTTCACAAAAATGTGAAACCTAGAGATGTGTGACACTTCCATAAACAGAGGTCCATGTGAATAATTTGTTTTGGGACCTAACCTTGAGTGTTTTTACTATGCTGACCATATAGGGTGTAGAGTAGACTCTCTTCAGGGTAGCAGCACATGACTGGATCCCCAGAGTTGCGACAGCACTGTTTACATCAGAGCAATCAGGCCAGCAGGACTTTTAAAAATCAGTGAGTTTTAATAAATGAGAAGCCTGCTGCCCTTCTACTCCAAGCAGCCTGCAGAGTATAAGGAGCAGATATCTCACTGTGAAAGATCTCTAAATCTACAAAGTTGTGAGGCTGTTGTATGGGGCCCTCATGATGTGAGCTGTTTAATTAATCACTGCGGTCTACAGGCATTATTGATCTTTAGATGAACTCAAGAGCAAGTCAAGCCCAGCTTTGAGAATGTATAAACTAGCAGATTTGTAATAACTTCACATTCTGTGACTCACTTCAAACGATTAGGCAGCTCTGTACAAATGCCAAAGTGATGCAGGACACATTTAAAAACAGAATTTAAAAACTGTCTGGTAAAAGAGGCAAAGGGCTTGCAGTAGCAGGAGTAAAGAAGAAGAGGACAAACCATAGCCAGGTCTATCCTAAATTTGACTGGGTTGCATGGTGTCTGTTTTTAAGATTGTGCGGAGAAGAGATGAGATCTCCTTGGGGAGTCTTTTTGGTGATGTGTCTGTGGAATTTAGCTCAGTCCAGCCAACATAGAGGGCCCCATTATGGGATACCTTGATAATTGTATTCTGCTGTTTTTCTTTGCCAGTAACGTGACCAAGATTAGAACAAATATTTCATATTTGTTCTTGAGCTACCTTAAAACAGATGCCAGTTTTCCTCTTTGTGTCATATTTAAAGGAATGAGTGGACTTGAGTGAAAGACCCAAAGAGACCAATGTAAGTTTTACTCCTATTTACACAAGCAAGGATGTAGGTAGTCAGTTTCAGGTAAGTAACAGAGAAAAGTTTAGTGGTGTTGTCCAGTGAATCAGAGTATTTTGATTGAATTCTTACTTGGGTTTCTTTTCTGGCTGGAATCACAAAGTAGGGTGGCCCTGCCCACAGGTGGAACAGCAAGCCAGAACACTGCCCACACTCCCTCAGAGAGTAACAGAAAGCAGGAGAGAGGGGGGGGCTGCTGGAACCATGACACTTTGAGGCTGATTGGTACCACTTGTTGCAGGTTTATTAAACTCCTAGCTTACTGTAATGCCAACAAGGCACAAGAGATCCCTTTTCCTCTTTTTTGTGAAATAACACAACAGAGCCATCAGCAATTACCTCACGTTTTCAAGTAAGTCTGGATATGAGGTTAAGAGCCAAACCTATTTCCAAGAGCAACAGGTTCAACAAGTTATCAGAATATTTCGATTTATTCCTGAACCAAAATTTTTCCTTCATATTGCAGGTGTTAAATCTGTAGATGATAATCCAAAATATCAGTTATTATCTGTCTGCTGGGTTTTACTATAAACACACCTTTCCTATCTGCTCGTTCTGGTGGTTTGCAGTTGTCACACTGATTCAGTGTAGGAAAAGGAATGAGATAATTTACTGCACACTTTTGTATAACCACATTTGAGCAATTATAATGTTCCATCTTTGTGTACTGTGGAGTTAAAAGGCAATAGTTGCATTTTTTCCCGCTGTTTTCTCAATTTAAACCTTCTGGAGTCCACACCTCTATCATTCTCAGTCACCACAATCATCACAATTTAAAGGGTTGATTAATGAAAGAAAAAATACATACTTTCTGGACTATGACATATGTACACATTCATTTTTTAGGTTTAGATCCATTTATGTCATGTATTATTTTATATGTTCTTCACAGAAAATGAACCAAAGTCAAGGAGTCTAAGGTTGAAATAATAATAAGTCACATCATTTTTCTTAAGAATTCAAAATGGTTCCTTTGCTATTTTTAGTGATTGGTTTAAAAAAAAAGAAAAGAAAATTGCAGGATGTGGGGCATGACCTTTCTTCAGCGTCTGAAGTGACAAATGCCTGAAAAAAGAGAGAGCCCCTGCATTAGGGCCTTTATGTGAGAACATGTCTCTCAGCCTTAGGGCTGCTCCAGGCTTCGAGGACCAGTTTGTGAAACAGACTCCCATCTGATCCACACTACTGCTGTTAATCTGCTCTGTCATGTCAGCCGAACATTTGATCAATTATCAATGAACTTGGTAATGGTATTGAGGCTATTTAAATCCTGGTCAATATACACTGATCAACCACACATTATAACAACCTGTGTCTGTCTCTTTCATGTTGCTAAAACAACTCTGACCAGTGAGGTATGGACACAGAACATTGGGAGCAGTTTATCTTAGATCCTATGGGTTGAAGTGTGGGGTCTCCTTGGATCGAACTTGCTCTGGGGCATCCCACAGATGCTCGACTGGATAAGGATCTGGGGAGTTTGGAGGTTGGGTCAGTGCCTTGGGGTGTTTGTGATGTTCCTAGAGCTGTTCCTTAGCAGTTTGTCAGGTGGATTTAATTTTGTGACTTATCAGTGTGTATCTTCTGCAGTAAACAGAAAACTGTATTTCCAGTTATAGTAATTTAAAATAGTGGGAGTCCTTATCCATAAAGCATATGCTATTGACCAGGAAAACTGAATTAATTAAATAATAAAATTATGCATGAACGTAGTCCATAATGCCTAAAATGAAGACAGTCAGTTTTCTAATTCCCAGCAGTTTTCACCACTGAAACCACTAAAAACTTGGTGTTGGCCTCTCAGTGTTAGTATCAGCTGCAGGGTTCTGCAGAGCAGCTTTCCTTTTCATGCTATTTTTTACTATTCTTCAACTACACCTCTGCCCGATTCACCTTTCAGTGCTGCCTCGGGCAGCAAACATAATTTCTACGCACAGTCTGCACATCTGTTTTCTGGATGACAGATTTCACTGATCAGCTGGGGCTTCCACCGAACCAATCACAGGAAAGGTGTGTATTTTCTCTGATTCTTTTAGAAAAGGGCAGACATCTGGTCGTACTTAGTAGAGGGTACTTGGACCTGGCGTATTTGGTTTGGTTGCAGCACAGATTTGAACTCTTGAGGCCTGGTGAGGCAGTTTGCAGGATCCTGGATGGAAAAACAAATCTTAATGAAGTCTGGCCTTTCCTCGTGCAACTTATGCTGTGTGTTGCTTGTGGGCCCTGGCAGTGAGGAGAGCCGTGTTTTCAGGAATCACATTGTGTGTAGTTAAATTGAAAAGAAGTTAAATGTCACGTATGTCAAGTTTATTTTTGTTTCTCTTTTTTTTAAAGAATAAATCTTAATGCTCAAATGATTTTATTTGAGAGATAGATGGAACTTCCCATTATGTACTGTATCAAGGACAGGTTAAGTTCCAAGTAAGTTCCTAAGTTTAGACACAACTTTACCAACAGCTGTCTTTGGAGACCAATAAGTCCCAAGGTTTTGTGATTCTGTTTTAGGAGTTTCAGATATATTGAAAAAATGTTGGGAAGCTTTTAATGTACCAACACTAATATAAAAAGATCTCCTTCAGTAATGGTATTTCGTTATACAGTATCTCCTAAACTCTGCACTCTACCCTACTCACACACACAAGGAGTGTTGTCTTACATCAATAAACACATATACAGTAAGGTGAATCAAAAGGTTGATGACATTAAATGCAAATGGAAAATTAAATTAAGTTCCAACTGAAAATCAAATCAACAGAGCATAATCTCCTCTACCTGTTCTCTATGGATTTGTGATCAATCAGTGAAGGTGTTTTAATACTTTAATGCATTAATAGGAAAAGTTGCCTCAAAAAGCTATTTGCTCTTACAAAAATCTGCTCCTGTCAGATATTAGCACAAGCCTAGCCTCAGGTTAAGATGAACAGATTCAGCTTTCTGGGAGCTTCCACAAATGTTGCTCTAGACCTGGACAACAAAGAGCAACTTTGTACAACATATTGGTAAGAACCATTGCCTGCAAGGTCTTACAAGACAACATGAATTCATACAATCCAGCACCACAATGCACAGTTAATCAACCATTATAGAGTGTTCCTTGTTTTAACATTTCATAGACAAATACCTGTCTAAACTCTCTATAATATGTTCAGTATAACAAACCATCACTTTCCACTTCATCCAGATTTGCTTTTGGATTTACCAGCTTCTATGGCCAGACCAAGAGGAAAAAACCTGGTTATCTCAAACATCTTTAGCCTTTATTTACCAAGATGCAACATGCACACATCTGCCTTAATATAGAATAGAATAAAAATGATCAGACCTACAGTGGGGCAAAAAAGTATTTAGTCAGCCACCAATTGTGCAGGTTCTCCCACTTAAAAAGATGAGAGAGGCCTGTAATTTTCATCATAGGTATACCTCAACTATGAGAGACAAAATGAGAAAAAAAAATCCAGAAAATCACATTGTCTGATTTTTAAAGAATTTATTTGCAAATTATGGTGGAAAATAAGTATTTGGTCACCTACAAACAAGCAAGATTTCTGGCTCTCACAGACCTGTAACTTCTTCTCTAA